>JXTB01000342.1:114461-178156 GCA_002914805.1 Parasponia andersonii | reverse complement strand
CTAGAATACTAAAAAAGGCACTTACAAAAAAAAGACAATCGGAGAGCAGAAGAAAAAAGAAGAAAAACACGAGAAAGAGATAAGTTTATAAATTGATTTGATACACCTTTTTCCTTGCTACCAAAAAACAACGCAAAGAAAAACCACTGACTTAAGCATCGGAGAGTCTTTGCAGGTGGCCACCCCCGCCTCTCCGATCTTGCTCGGAATTCAGGGATTTGTGAAGTAGCAAGGGCACGTGAACAGTTGGAGAATCCAGCATCAGCAGTTCATGACACGTGGACGACTGGTGTAAAAACCGCTCCAACAGTAAGTACAAAAACATATTATGCTAACTGTGGCAGAGCCAGAACCAATTTGCAATGGGACGGTAAAGTGATTTTCATTAAATGCTAAAAACCACATATAAAAATTTTAGAACTTCACGAAAATATTCCAATTGATAATAAAGTATATGTAAAGAAATAAAAAAATCTTTTCAAATTCCAATTATTCTCACGTTTGTTTTGAAAATCAAACGAAATGAGTATGTTATATTTAAGTGATTCTAAAAGTCATTTCACACCTCAAAATTTTTGAGGATAAAATTATAAAATTATATTTTTAATGAGGGCAAATAATAAAAAGATAAATTATTTTACATATAAAAAATAAAAGAAAAAAATTGAGTGAGGACCATGACCCTAACTCGCCCCTCTTATTTTCGTCATGCTAATATCATTCTTGCACTATATTTTTATATAAATCATTTTTTTTATTTGAATAATTTTTACTTTTTGTTCGGATAAGATAATCATATATACTAGTAATTATGGTTTATATTGATATCCTTGGAAATATTGTACCATAATATGCGCGTTGGATTAAAAAAAAAAAAAAAAAGAACGTCCAAACAGAGATAGAAGAAGTTTTTAGTTTTTGTTTTGGTATTTTTATAATCAAATCATAACTTTTCTTTTTCAATAACAAACTGTATGATAATAATTTTCTTTTTCATATATTATGTCGAATATAACACTATTGATAATGTACATTTTCTAACATTATTTAGGTTAGAATAGAATATTGTATGAGAACTTCTTATACTCCCATTGCAAAATTGATAAAACACTGCCCAAAAATAATCTAAAAGCCATCTAACCTAAATAATGTGTGGAAGCAGATTATTTGTTATTGAGTAACAGCTGAAAGTGGGTGTTTGAAAAGCCCGCCTAAGGAACACGGTACACAGGTCTGTCTAGTGTGTTGTGCGTTTTCGTGCCTTCCTTTTTCCTTTTTGTCTTATTGTGCTTTATCCGACGTGTTGTCCTCCTCCTGAACTTTGCCGAGTACACGTACCACCTGGTTATCATGCATAGGCATAGCCGGTAGGGCTAAATAATCTAAAATTCCCACAAATAAAATGGGCCTAATCACTTCTTTGCAGTCTTGGGCTTGCTTTTTTCCGGTTCCTCTTCCTCATTTTACCTCTTCTTTAATAATACCATTTGTTTCGGCTAACCATAAAATGTTTGGATTTAGGTAATTACTATACAGAGGTGAAAAAGGTCCCACAAATTTTGAGGTACGTAGATAACTCAATAGAAATCTAACAAAAAAGTTATTAGGTTTATGTAGATACGTTGGTTAGATTATGACTCTCAAGCCTCGTATTTATGATTGACTTTATGTTTGTTCAATCCTAAAATTATGAGTTGACAACAGCAGTGGAGCGTGTGGCACAGCTCTCCATTCAGAAGGAGATCACAAAAATGGAGGGTTGACTAAGAAGCGTTTCTAGGCCTCCATCCCGAATATTATGGATGACAAAAGATAGATCAAGGACTTGCTTTAATATTTTGTTGTAGTCATGGGCTTGAGATTTTGCAAATTAACACCCTAGGTACAATCAAATTAATCAGCCACAAACCAACTATAGAAACATGTTGAGTAGCTAGCTACATAAAAATTTCTAACATCTCCAAAAATTTTCAGATCTTTGACACTGAATGAACTCAATTTGATTAACCCACAAAGGAAAAAAGAGCAGCTTATACATCACTTTTCCTTTTTTCATCTTTTTCTTTTTTACAGATGCACACTTGCGCGCGAGCGCGTGCAATCAACAAAGCTATCAACAACAATCACATACTTTCTGGTTTCAGGCTTTTGTGACAACGATTTGTAAGGGAGAAGTGGTATACAAAAGAAGGGAAGAAGATGGTCACCTAGGGCCAGAGAGCTCCATTGCTTCTACCACAAGTGAAGATTCTTCTATAAAATCTGAGTATCTTTGAGGAGGGTTCTCAAATGATCGGATCCTTGGCGTCTCAACCTTCTGAGAGGCCTCCCATTTCTCGGCCAAACCATCGCCTTCCAACATCTTCAAAACATCGGACATCTTAGGCCGGTGAGAAGGATTGAACTGAGTGCATAAGAGGGCAACCTGAACCATTTCTTCCAACTCAACCCTGTCGAAGTTGCCTTTAAGATCCTTATCCACCATCAGGTTCAGCTTTCCTTCCTGATGGAGTTTCTTTACCTGCAAAAGGGTAATAGAGAACAATGTAAGTGAATGTGTATTCACATTTTGCAGGACAACTGATGAAAGAGAGGTAGAAAAAGAAAATAAAAAGGAAGAAAGAGAAATAAGAGTAGAAGTCGAGGAAAAAGTCCGAATATAGATAGGCAATACTCATCCTACTAGAAAATAATTATCCAATACCATTCTGCATTAGGGGGTTCCTAATGAAACATAGAGGTTTCTCTACAATTTATTTTTAAATTTCTATAAAAGCCAAATTTCTTCAAATGTTTTCAGTAATTCACATCGGACAAGAAATGGGAAGAGAGATGCTAACAGTTTCCTATGTAAGTTGGTAGCATTTAAAAGTTCAGCGCACTAAAAACACTATGCAATAATGCCACTTCCCTACTCAACCAGTGCAGACGTTCTCAACTTGTAGTTACTTTAACTTATACTTCAGATTGATAAATGACAAACTATGCATTAAATTTTGTTTTTGGGCGAGAGAGTACCCAATCAAGCATAACGCCTTTCTGTTTTGCTTGTCGTCCAAAATCCAAAGCCTTTTGACCAGTGATTAGTTCCAGAAGTAAGATCCCAAAACCAAAAACATCAGTCTTCTCTGATGACTGACCCGTTGAGAGGTACTCGGGTGCTATGTGGCCAACAGTGCCACGCACCGCTGTGGTCACATGGGAATCCCTATGATCCAAAAGCTTTGCCAACCCAAAATCTCCAACTACCGCTTCAAAGTCTTCGTCCAGCAAAATGTTGGCTGCTTTGACATCACGGTGGATAATTTTGGGGTCACATTGCTCGTGTAAATAAACTAACCCCCTTGCTGTACCTAAAGCTATTCTCTTTCGCCTTGTCCAGTCTAGAGCTGGTCGGCCATGAATGTGATCTAATACGAAAACCAAGAAGTAAAGAAATTTATTTATGTCAGAACTCATCAAAGTATATTACCACTTTAGCACCTTGAACCAGGAGACAGACATGAGAGAGAAAAAAAGAAGCAAACCTCTTAATCTAGAGGCAACACTTCCATTAGGCATATAAGGGTAAACAAGGAGCCGTTCATTTTCGGTTGAGCAGAATCCACAAAGCCTAAGAAGATTCCGATGAACAGCCAAACTTATCATCTCAACTTCTGTCTGAAATTGGATTTCACCACCAGCAGTATTATAGTCCTTGAGCCTTTTAACTGCTACCAGAGTTCCATCAATCAGGCATCCCTTGTATACAATCCCGAAGCCACCTCTCCCTAAAATATTCTTCGAGTTGAAATGGTCAGTTGCTGCCCGCAGCTCCTTAAACGTATACCTTCTCAAATGGCCTAAACACACTTCTGGATCATATTGTTCTGTCACATAAAACACATAATAACTAAAAGAACAGATTTTTTCAGAGACAGTAGAAAGATTAGCCACATTTCCATGTACAGAAATGATCAACACGAACAAATGACCATCTCAACTCTAAGTGTTTGCCAAGGTGCTGATGAAATGCAGTTTTTACAGCATTACAATGGAACAAGTAGGGAAACAAGTAAGTACAAGAAACTAACCATTGACATCGAAGAAAATCTGCTGGTTGTGTCTGTATCGCCACCAAATAAATAGAGCTAATAATAGCATGATGATAAAAGTGGCACCAAAGCTTACACCAGCTATAATAGCCACTCGGTGGCGTTTTGCCCCAGAGCCCGATTGCGCTGAGAAAACAAAAAATCCAGAAATCAACTTGTGTCATCAAAGAGCCGCGGGTATTTGAGTGGAAAATTATAAACAAGACTATAACTACAAGAAACGCACCTCTAAAAGCATCAGTTCCGAAGGATAGTGGCTCAGGAAAGCCAGCAGAACAGTTGCCCCCAATCTTCGGGCCACAAATTAAAGGGTTACCTTCAATCCTACAAGAGAAAAGAATTCAACGAATTAAAGAAGTCTGCAGACGCATTTAGGAAATTGATTCACTAATAAGTCCAAGATTATAGCTCACTTGAAAGTTCTTGCAGATATCTTGGGCAATGTACCACTCAGATTGTTGAAAGAGAGGTCCCTAAACACATGTTCAAAGTGTAGTCATGAATATAGACGTTTAACAGTATCCAACACATATACGACCCTATTCATAGGTTTATTCATATTTTCTTTGTGAACAGAAAATATACAACACATCAGGATTAGCAGATACATACACAAGAGTAAGACCTTCAATGGTCGATAGAGACTCAGGGCCTGGTCCTGTAAGGCTATTGTTATTCAATCGCCTGACTTGCTCAAAAAGCAGACAGACAAGGAACAATTAGAACCATTTTAGAGTGTAAAAGCTTCAGAAGGTACTGAAATTAAAACATTCATGATAGTTATATTTGGATCTTACAAATAATTCAAGTTCTTCAGGTTCCCCACAGAATCAGGTATTTCACCAGTGAGTGTATTGTTGGACAGATCAAGTGTCTGAAGCTTCTCTAGTTTCCCAACTGTAGCAGGAATCGAACCTGAAATGGCGTTGTTTTGAAGCAAACTACACACACAAAAGGATCATTAGGTCAAACAAAAATCGCTTTGTAATTTGTAATCAAACTTTGAGAACTCTGTCATCTACTTTGATCAAGATCTAAATCCAAACTTAAAACCATGACATAGAAGGAATCGGACAAGGCAGACTCGGTTGCAAACACGGTGCATAACAAAATGAAAAGGAAAAGAGAAAAGGAGATTTAAACTTACAGATATTGCAAATTAGTGAGATTTCCAATCGAAGGAGATAAGGTGCCAGACAAGCTCTGACTAGGCAGTCCCCTGATTAGAAAATAACCCTTTACTAAGAAATGAGCTTTAAACTGAAAAGACGTTGATTACAACAAATTATTCCGTTTATTTACTCTGATCAAATTTTCTTACAACAATGAAACGTACTAAAACAACTTACAAAGCAGACACGTAGCCATCTGTAGAGCAAGTAACCATCCTCCAGCTACAAGGATCCACCGAATTAATATCCCAGCTATCCATAACATTATGCGGGTCAACAAGATTGTTCTTAATAGCAACCAAAGCTACAACTGTTCATATTTCCCACAAGGAAAAGAAAGGGGATAAAAAAAAGGTAAGAGTTAGTCTTCTCCAGTTACGTGTCTCCTGTTTGGAGACTAAAACGAAAATGAGAATCGAAAACCAGTTTTGAGTCCTCAATGTTTAACCAGTATGTAGTAAGAGCTAAATAAAGTAAGTATTTAGGAAAAATGCTAACGCCTGATACTTCAGTTAACTTATATATTTCCACCATTGGAGCTTTGACTATCGAATAAAAGAACTACATTGGCTCCAAAAGAACAATATAAATAGACTTGTATCAGTAGGAATCATATTCAGTCTATATATTGGTATATCGTCCATAATTCTTCCAGATATTCACAGTAAAGAGGGGGAGAAAAAGAACAAAAATTTTCCCAATCTTTATGCAGCAACTCTTGTAGAAGTTCTGATTCTCTTTCATCAAGTCTAGTTGAAGACAAAAGAAGAAGAAAATAGCATAGCAGGATCCAAATGAAACTAACCTTCAAAATTTATACCAGTTGGAGAAAGAGTTGCAGAAGAGGCCTCCACCAATGCCAAGACCAGTAAACCCACTATCCAGAAAACGAAACTACTTTTCTCCATGGCTTTCTCTCAGTTCAGAAACTTTACCATCCTTTTCTAACCACTACCCAGTTATGAAAACCACCATAAACAACAACCAAACTGTCCATTCTCACATGAATCAAGGTCTACATTTCCTTACTCAAACCGAAAAGGTAGCCTCCGAATCAGAAACCCGTAAAAAAAAAAAAACCCAACTTCGCCAAAACCAGTACTCCAGTGTAAACCCAGCTCGGAAACAGAGAATTCGAATCAAACCAAGTCAAATGGGCGCCATACGAGCTCAGACAAAGAGCAAAGAGTGAGAATTTTCTCGAGAAACAAGCTAAACAGTAAGCCTGAAATTCTGAGATCCTAGAGATCTGAGAATGCCGGGACTCATTTCAATAAGTTTTGGTCGATCCCCGCAAATTCCATTAGGGGTTGATTTTTTACCCTTTGCTCTGTTTTCCCCGTAGTTTGATTACACTACAACACATTACCTTCTCTCTCTAGTGAAAAAAAATAAAATAAAAAAAAAAAGATGAGTGAGTGAAGAAAGAAAGAAAGATCAGAAACACACAAAGGCCAGAACAAAATGCCAAACTTGGTCACAGATACGGATGCAGACAGACCCAGTTTTTACTTATAAAAATTCAAAAAAAAAAAAAAACAGTGACTATTGATAATAATTGTTTTGATTTCTCCAAAAAAAAAAAAAATGAGTGATTGGACCGAAGGGATGCGTGGGATTGAACAGAGACTATCATCAGAGCAAGAACAATGGTATGTCCATACGTAAAAGCAAATAATTTGGCAGGTCACGTGCTTAGATTGTCTTGGCCTTTGCTTGCTTTTGGCTCATTTCAATTTTTTTTTTTTTTCTCTTTTCAAATAAAACATATAAAAATAATCACTTTCTGTTAAAGTTTTTGCAGGACTTGGAGTTGCCCCATCCCGCTAAAATGCGCCCAACTTTTTGAACTTTTATTATCTTTGTTCCGGTCGTCAGTACAGTAGATATTTTTTTTATTTACGTTTAAATATTTTTTTAGACGTTTAATAATTGTTAGACGATAATATAACGGTTACAATAAATAGTATAAAAAATATATATTGTTAATATTAATTTTATTATAAAATAATATACATAATAAAATTTTATTAATTAAATTGATACTTATACCTAAATAAAAATAATAACTATAGAATTGGTGTCCTTTTCCCCTTGTTGTACACTATTATCCTTTACCCTTCTTCTTTTTTTTTTTTTTTTTTACTTTTTTAGATTTTCAACCATTTTTTATTTATCTGAAAGTTATTAAATGAATGCCGTATTTCTCTTTTTCAAAAGTTATTTATATGTTTGAAAAAAAAATGTTTATTGCAGTCAAATGAATGTAGAAACATAATTATTAGGATTAGTAGAATAATGGCAATTTACTACTGATTAGTATTTCACGATGTTTGATGGTCAAATTTGCATTTCTGTTTGTGATCTTAAATTTGGATGTGAAAAGGTAATACTTCCATTTTATTATAAAAAAAAAAAGCATAAAAACAATCATCTTGATTTCAGCGTTGCCAATAAGAAATTCCTAATTTATCACACGTTACATTTTTTTAGCGATAAATTGCCTTTAAATTTTCATAATAGATGTATTTGTTTTATTTGGGGCTTTGATTAAATTAATTAAAACTAATGAGTAGTATTACCAATTTGTTTTGTGAAAATGACATAGTAATTGAAAAAGGAAAATAGTAAGATATTATAATATATCAATATGTCTATGAATAATTTAAAGGAGAAAAATCCATTTGGATGGATGGATGGATGGATGCATAGTCCCATCAACTGGATAGCGTTGGATCCAATAGACCACAGTATGGTTGGGCTGTAGCCTCTACGTAACCACAGCAATTGGGATTTTTAATTGTTGTGTATATATATATTTATTTATTTATTTATCTCAAAAAGACCACAGCAATTGGGCATGTGAGTAAGCAGTGCCACGCTGGCACGACGTTTGTTTTACTTGCTTTTTTAAATTTTTTTTCATTTTTTTGTATATTCTATTTTCTTCATCTTAATTATTCTTTGAAGTCTGCATGACCTGTACTTTTTATTTTGACAATGAAAAGACCAAAATACGCCTCTAATTGATGTTCGTGCTGGTGCAGGGCCTTGTACCGTATTGTTATTCTCTCTTGGATACTGTGAGGCGTGTGCGAATGGTAGAATCTCCAAAATACCCCATTCATACACATGCTAGCTTCACCCAATCACCACTATCCATGCTTGTAAAATACCCGAGGAGGCAGGGACATAATTGTCGAACTACGTTTGGAACGTAATTAAATAACTAACATTATAAGCACGGAGGTAAATGACAATTCTTTAATCAAAATATACGACGAAGATACCTCGATGGGGTCTAATCCAGAACTACAAACCCCAAGAGCATTTTTGTCGCATTGGGAAAACTGAATATTCCCTAAATTTATACTATAAAAATATTCTTTTTCCAAAAAACAAAAGAAAAAAACTGAAATATTCTATTAAAATTAAAATTATTCCTTCTTCGCTGATGATGCTATGTGGCCATAGTGCCTCACAGATTTCACAGAGGAGAATTTCAACAAGCGTGCTCGAGATTTCGATGTTACCCAAAGGGTATTTTTGTTGTCTTGGGCAAATAGAAAGGCCCCGTCGGCTCTCATTCTATCCCCTATAGTCTATAGATTATATACGCTATACACTTTTCTATTAATCAACATCCTTTTTCTTATTCTTTCTATTTTCTTTTTTTTTTTTTTTTTTATATATAACTAAAAACTTTGTTAAAAAACCAGCAAGGAAAGGAGAGTTTACAACCACTCAGTCGCGTCCTGGCGTATATCAGAAGGAACATCAGTAATTCTTACAATATCAAAAGTACGAGAAACATAGGCCCTAGATTATGGGCAAAGAAATTACAAATTCTTGGTACAAAAATAATATAAAGAGAAGAAATTTCATCCGTTAAGCTCCTCGTTTCGTTAAGAGTATGTTTTATTGTCTAATTCTCTGTACCTCTATCGTTTTACATATTGATCAACTGCAGGCAATCCGTTTCAATAACCACCTTAGGCCAGTGTTGTTCTCGTGCTAGATGAATTCCAAGTAACATTGTGGCCGCCTCCGCAACCGGAGGGTCGATGAACTAGACAACGGAAGTGGGAGCATCAGGGACTGTACCTTGGTTATCCCGAGCCACCGCTACGGCAATAGCCAAATCATTCCTGACATTCGTGTCAACATTGATCCAGAGAGAAAGAAGAGGCAGTCAGTGTTGGAGCAGTTTTCCCCAGCTGTCCACGTGTCTTTGAACTGCTGATATTGTATCTTCCAACTGTCTACGTATCCTTGCTATCCCAAAGTACTTTTGACTTACGGTAGGTCGGAGAGGCGGGAGAGGCCACCTGTAAAGACTTTCCGATACTTAAATCAGTTGTTTATCTTTGATTCAGGGTAGCAAAGATTTAGTTTTTCTCTGTATGAGTATATCTTTGTCTCTTGCCTATAAACTTTTAAATATTTCTTTTTGTACGTGTACATGCTTCTCTTCTTTTCAGGGACGCTTTCAGGGACGCATGACTCATATATATAGTCCTAGAACTGTGAACCTCATGATTCTCAATCCCAGGACCGAAAACCTTTTCTCATCAGGACTTACTCCAGAGATCACGGGGCGTGATTATCGTGATTCTTCCTACATCATCGTGGCCTCGTTTCTGCCGTCCTTTATGGCTCGAGCCTGTCAGGGGCGAGACTTTGACAAACCGTCGTTCTGTCAGAACGGTTTGCCCAATGCGCGCACTTACTTAAGATCGCATTAAATGTCCTATCTGGGTCTGGAATAGCGCGCTACCGTTCAGGGGTCTTCTAGCGGAAGACCCTCGAGCCTCTTGACCCCCAGCCATCGAGGTAAGAAATGAGCTGGGCCGAACCGGTCCAGGGTCTGGAATGGATTTGGCCCTGGCCCCTGACAGCCCACGGGCCCATACGGTATCACGTGCAACTCGCGTGGCTTTTAAATGGTCACTCTGGATACGTGACGGATGACGTGCACCCCTCGTGACCTGTTCTGCCACGTAATCGTCCATGTGGTACGTGATCTAGGAGCGGGCCTCACAACTGCCCCTATTTCCCTAGTTGATGGATTCGCATCCATCAAGTGGGGAAATTGTGTCTTCAGTCCTCTAATCTGAGGGTTACACTTAGCCCCTTACTATTATTTCTCCCCAATTACCGAAGCTGATGAACGCTATCCTGTGTTGTGACTTTTCAGATTTTTGAAATTCTTATGCTTTAGCCTTCCTCACATTGCTCCTCTTCAAGGGGGGACTTTTCGGCTCCCCTTCTATAAAAATTGCATTTACGTTCGTTTGTTACTTTACCAAAATCTCTAATCATTCTAGTTTCTAAAATCTTAGGGTTTCCGACTTCTCCCCTTATTAGAAATTATTACTCCTTTTGATCGTATCTAGCCTCGAACCAAAGCCAGAAGCTCTGCCCTATCGTAGATTCAGAGTTGGATTCGCTGAGGAGACAGTTCTGCTTCCCTGGCGGAGTTATATTGCAAAGGGTCGAGGACCCCGCGGATTGGTACTTTCGGCCCTCTGCCCCCGAAGGCTCTATCATTTTGGGGAGGAGGCATCTGGAATGGCTGCAGTTTCCCCTTCTTCCCCTGATCCATCAGTTCTTAGCTCTGACAGGGATCCACCTGATGCAGCTGAACGCTAACGGGGTCATGATCTTGATGGGGCTCTCTGCCTTGTCAGTTCTCTATAATATACATATCGACCTAGAGGTGGTCTTTTATGCCTACAAGCTCACCCTCATCCCCAAAAAGAGCTCCTACCCCACTTTCTACCTCCAACCGCTCTTGGAACGCCATATTTTTTAGGGCTTGCCGAGGTCGGACAAGTAATGGGACTCCCACTCTAGGCTGTATGCCGTCGGAGGGGAATAATGCTCTCTTTGGGTGAATGGGGAGTACTTCCAAGTTCCTTCGTTTTTTCTGCAGAGTAAGTATTAGGTTGTGATTTTTGGTCTGCATTCACCTCGTCCGTTATTGCTCATGATATTTTTCCTTGTGCAATCTCTGCGGAAGAAAGTAGGTTTGAGCCGCAATTATCGGCGGGGCAGCTCAAGGAGCTGGAGGGGATCGTCATCTTTGGGTTCCCTAGGGATTGCCGACACATTCAGGCTATCCTGAACCCCCAGGTGATGAATATGATGCCTAGGATGGTTTCATACTTTCCCTTCCCGCTGGATACCTGGGTCATCACAAAGCACCTGCGGAGCCAGCTTGATGCCCCGTCTCTGAACCGGTTCCGCCGGGATGAGAGAGTCGCATCACCGTGATGGGTCGTCAGGATACGGCTTCAAGCCAGCTGGCGGGTCCCTACGACCTGGTGGCACCGACTAGCCACGAGCTCGAAGAGGCCGTGAGGCTCGTGACCGAGGAGTGCATCAGGTTTCGTAGAGAGGAAGCCGCCGCCCCCAAGCGAGTTAAAGGTGAGTTCATTTTCGCATCTTGGAGCTCCGTCGATCGGGTTATGGCTGTGTTCTAACTACGTTGTTTACTCTTTATAGGTTCTGATGCGGGCCCTTTGGCAGACCCTTCCCCAGTCAAGAGGAGTGTCGTTGTGCACAAGGCTCACTCCAAGGTATCCGCTGGTCAGCGTCTTGTGGTGTCCTCAGAAGACGAAGCACCTGCGGTCCCCTCTTCCGACACAAGAAAACCTCCGACTCGGGAGACGACGGCCATAAAAGTCGTATATAGCAAGGGGGTGCCTTCGAGCCTACCTGGGGAATCCACTGCTCCGACCTCTTCCACCACAATTCCGGTTCGAAGACGAGCGCGGGGTCCAGTGCTGCTTGCCCCCTGTGGGGAGATTGCTGCGCTCAGCGGGGGGGCTCTGAGGTTGAAAACTCGGCTGTCTTCCCCTATCCTGGTCCCAATAAAGCGACGTCACGATACCGACTCATCCAAAGAGAAGGAAGGCCCGGCATGGAAGAGAGGCAGGGTTGCCCCCTCTTCCGACAGTGATGATGACGGAGCCACGCTGACCCTCATGAGGAGGAGAAGGTCTGCGCGCAGTGGCCCATCAAGGGGGAGTGGTCAACACAAGACCGAAAAATCACATTCAGGCGGGGCTCCAATGGAGGTGGCAACCGAAACTGCCAATGCAGCAGTAGTCGCCGTGGCGTTTTCTACTGAGGATGCGCCACCCCCAGCTGTCGCCGAAGGCGCGCTCGACGACACCCAGCTTTCTATCGTCCCTACCACCGCTGCTTCGGGAGAGTCGAAAAGAGCTAGTAGAGCGTGTCCGGTGGGGGGAGAGGGTGTTCTCGCAGTTGGCAGGGTAGAGTCGCGTTCCTCAAATGCGAACAACGCCTAAGGAAAGGGTCTAGCTGCAGAGCCCGAGCTGGAGGCACTCTCCTTGGAGAACGTTGAGCTCGTCACTGGCCGTAACATTGCACAGGTTTGGCTCGTCTAGTTGCCACCTCCATGTTTTTCGGTATCCTTGCTGAACACTGACCTCCCTTTCTTGTATCTTGCAGCTAGCCGCCGTCCAATCCTTCTATTCTTCTTGCGTCAGGGAGCCAACCGGGGAGTTGAACTCTAGTTCTGCGCTGGCCGAGCGGAGTGAGGCCGCCCTTGCCAAGTTGAGGGCTGATTTCGACTTGTATCGGAGCCTGGATGTGGCTAGGATCGGCAGCACGGTGGCTCACACTCTGAGTGCCGAGAGGGTCAGGCGTGAGGAGCTGGTTGCAAAGTTGGCCGAGGCAGAGGCCGACAGGCTCGCTCAATTCGAGGCCGCCAGGCTGGCCCAAAACGAGCTCAGGGTCAAGGAGCAAGAGCTGCGGAACGCAGAGGCAGAGATGGGGCTGGCTTTCATCGCACACGACAGGGTCGTCGATGATGCTAAAAAGGTGAGGAAAACTGAGGCAAAAGCTAAACTGGAGGCTCATTCCCTGCAGTGCAGACTCGACCAGTCTAATGAGGTAAACCGACATCTTTAATTGGATCACAAAAAATTGACAGGGGTTCATGCAGAGTTGTCTCACAAGCACGGCGAAGACCTCGCCGACATTAACACTCTTTTGATCGACTTGTCGCAGCGGCAAGCGGAGCTGAGGCTGGCGATGCTGAGGGATAGACTGGCGGACGCGGAGAAACTGAAGATGAGGTACCAGAGGTATGTGGATGTCCTTTCTGCGGAGAGCTACAGGTCTAGCTAGGAGATTAGGGAATTCGAAGTCCACGCGGAGGTGGTAACGCCAGACCAGTTTGATGAGAAGAAAGGCATCGAGAGGGACCATTATTCCGTCAAGCACTACACGCAGCAGCTACGGGATGAGATCAACATCGTGTACCCTACTGATGTGCTGAAGATGCTCGATGAAGAAAAAGATGGGCCCTCTACATCCGCCTCTATTTCCAAGGAGATTGTCCTCACTTCCGGTCTGCTAGAGCAAGCCTCGGAGGTTCCTGGCGGTCAGCCTGATCTTGGGGCCTTAACTGGCAATGGGT
Organism: Parasponia andersonii; assembly: GCA_002914805.1. Classification (NCBI taxonomy): domain Eukaryota; kingdom Viridiplantae; phylum Streptophyta; class Magnoliopsida; order Rosales; family Cannabaceae; genus Trema; species Trema andersonii. The sequence goes on along the minus strand of JXTB01000342.1, from coordinate 164,438 downwards.
TTGGCGTTTTCATTTTGTCCAACGATGATTCTGACCCTGGTACGCCACCCTCTACCGGAGCTGGTCCAAGTGCCAAAATTGGCTACGCTCCCCTGGCTGGAGGTAATTAGGACATCTTGCTCTATGCATTTGTAAAGTTAACCCTTGTTGTAACCATCTGTTTAAATAATAGAAACCGTGCAGTTTTCTCAAGTTTATTCCCTTCTCTCACTCTTTTTGTTGACCGCATTTAGGGTTAGGGTCAGATATCATATACGACGCCATTCCCTTGTCAGCAGCGCGGTCGGCGTTTGGGTTTGACTCGGTCGTATATGATTTCGAGTTCTTAGTGAATTCTCCTCGTACTATGATCGACAAGATTAGCTCTGGAGATCGGGATGTGAGTTTCAGCTCATACGGTTTTGAGGATGTATAACCTCTGTTATGACTTATCTTAGCAGAATTCGACCCGCGCGTGTGGCTGGACTTCTCTGACCTCAAATGGGAACGCGCCAGGAACCAGCTCCAGGTGTTGGTCGACCACTGTTTGGACCCATCGCTGCAGAGGAAAAGGCCCGGGCTTGGCTCTCATCAGGAGCAAATAGGGCGTACACTTGGATATGTCCCTGCGAGTCTGTCCAAGACCTGCTTCTTACAAGTAGAGCTTCCAGGTGGGCGTCCCTGTCGACCATGCATTTTGTATTTTAGGAAATAATAAACAGAGTTTGGTTTTAACTTCTGTCTTCGTGCCTGGTCTTGTACTGGACTATTTCCAATGGGTAGGCTCTAACTCTGTTCATTCCTAGTCCACGTGTAATTAAACCGCTCTCTGGGGAGGGTCTGCTTCTAACAGGTAGACCTGACCCCTCTTACTTTTGTCTTGCACGTGGCTAAAATGCTCTCTAGGGAGGGTCTGCTTCCAACGGGTAGATCTAGATTTTGCTTACCTTTGTCTCGCGTACGGCAAAGGTGCTCTCTGGGGAGGGTCTGCTTCCAACAGGTAGACCCAAACTCCGCTCGCCTTTGTCTCGTGCGCGGCAAAGGTGCTCTCTGGGAAGGGTCTACTTCCAACGGGTGGACCCTGACCCTGCTTTCCTTTAGCTTTTCGTATAGCTAAGATGCTCCTTAGGGAGGGTTTACTTCCAACGGGTAGACCTTGTCCCTGCTTTTATTTAGCTTTTCGTATGGCTAAGACGCTCCTTAGGGAGGGTCTACTTCCAACAGGTAGACCCTGTCCCTGCTTTTCTTTGAGGGCAGGTCGCAAGTTTTCGCCGCGCGGTCTATCGCCTTTCGCACATCCTCAAGGGTCGTGGGCGAGCGACGTGATCCCTGTAGTACGATTCTTGATGAGGCCAACTGGCAAGTTTTTTGGTTGCGCGGCTCTTTCCTCTTCGTATGTTTTCTCGGGCCATCGGCAAGCCTTTTATTGCACGATGTGATTGCCATAGTACGATTGCTTTCGAGGTCTGCTGGCAAGTTTTTGGTTGCGCAGCTCTTTCCTCTTCGTACGTTTTCTCGGGCCATCGGCAAGCATTTTATTACACGATGTGATTCCCATAGTACGATCATTTTCGAGGTCTGTTAGAAAGTTTTTGGTTGCGCTGCTCTTTCCTCTTCGTACGTTTTCTCAGGCCATCGGCAAGCCTTTTATTGCACGATATGATTCCCATAGGTACCTTCGTTTTTGAGGTCTGCTGGCAAGTTTTTGGTTGCGTAGCTCTTTCCTCTTCGTACGTTTTCTCGGGCCATCGGCTAGCATTTTATTGCACGATGTGATTCCCATAGTACGATTTTTGATGGGGCCGGCTGGCAAGTTTTTTGGCTGCGTGACTCTTTCCTCTTCGTACGTTTTCTCGGGCCATCAGCAAGCCTTTTATTGCATGATGTGATTCCCATAGTACGATCGTTTTCGAGGTCTGCTAGCAAGTTTTTGGTTGTGCAGTTCTTTCCTCTTCGTACGTTTTCTCGGTCCATCTGTAAGCATTTTATTGCACGATGTGATACCTATAATATGATCATTTTTGAGGTCTGCTGGTAAGTTTTTGGTTGCGCAGCTCTTTCCTCTTCGTACGTTTTTTCGGGCCATCGGCAAGCATTTTATTGCACGATGTGATTCCCATAGTACGATCGTTTTTGAGGTCTACTGGCAAGTTTTTGGTTGCACAGCTTTTTCCTCTTCGTACATTTTCTCGGGCCTTCGGCTAGTATTTTCTTGTACGATGTGATTTCCATAGTACGATTTTTGATTGCGCGAATAGTGCGTGGGGTCTACCACTGTAGGCAGACCCTTTTCCATAGCAATCCAAAGGATAAATCTGTGTGGCAGAAAACTTGACCTGTTTTGGAATTAAGCTTTTTAATAATATAAGTATTCACATGAGTCTTACAACATTTACATGTGTCTCACACATGACATTTTTCAAGTGCTAAGCATTCCATGTGTTCGGTAGGCTCTTCCCGGTCTTGAGTTCTTTCAGGACATATGCACCATTGTCAAGTGCTTTGATCACCTCATAAGGTCCAACCCAATTGAAGTCTAGCTTCGAGTAATTCTCTGTTCTGACCTTCAAGACCCAATCCCCGGTGTTAAATCGACGAGCGCTAACCTTCTTTGCGTAGTAGGACCTGGTTTGCTGGTGGTATGAGGCCAGGTGAACCAGGGCCATGTTTCTCATTTCTTCCAGGAAGTCTATATTGTGGCTTAGCTGTTGCTCGTTCAGTGGGGCATCTCTTACCACTTCGGAGCGAAGGGTCGGGATGCCAATCTCGGTCGGGATCACAGCTTCTGACCTGTAGACCATGGCAAATGGAGTTCTTCATGTCAACCTCCGCTCCGTGGTTCGATTGGACCACACAACGGCTGGTAGCTCTTCTAACCACCTGCCTTTAGCCTCCTGTAAGTTCTTTTTGATATTGCTAAATATGGCCTTGTTCGTTGCCTCTGCTTGGCTGTTTCCCTGAGGGTAGTTCACGGATGAGAAGCTGAGCCTTATATCATACAGCTCACATAATTCCTTAAGCTTAACATTCTGGAACTGTGTGCCATGATCAGCGTGTATCTCTTTCGGAATCTTGTATCGACGGATTATATTTTTCCAAATGAAGTTAATTGTGTCTGCCTTACTAACGGTCGCATATGCTTCAGCACTACCCATTTGGTGAAATAATCTGTGGCTAGCAAGATGTACCTTCTTCTCCTTAGACTTCTCGGGAGCTCTCCAACGATGTCCAGTCCCCATTTGGCAAACGGCTAAGGAATTATGTTCGAATGGAGTTCCTCCACGGGTTGGCGTTTCATGGGGGCGAACCTCTGGCACTTATCACATTTCTTGATAAATCGGGCTGCCTCAGTCATCATGTATGGCCAGAAGTATTCAGTCGTCAGAGCCTTGTGGGTGAGGCTACGTCCGCCAGAGTGGTTACCATATACTCCCTCGTGGATTTCGTCCATCAGTTTCTGTGCTTCGACGGGACCTATACACCACAGCAGCAGTCCCATTGTCGATCTCCTATACAGTCGCTCCCCTACCATCAAGTATCTGGCAGCTTTCAGTTTGATCGACCTTGCTTCTTAGGGGTCTGCGGGCAGGTTTCCCAATGCCAAATACTGGGTGATAGGTTTCATCCAACCCTCATCTGCGAAGCCAGTTGCAAATACATGGCATGCGGGGATCTCCGAAGGGTCCTTCATGTTCTCACCCTCTAAGAGAATCTCTGCATGTCCGATTGTTCTCCTGATCGATGCGCTCTTATCTAGCTTGTCGACCTTCTTGTTCATCTCCCTAGGAATCTGTTCAATATTGAAACTGCTAAAGCGGGTTTTCACACCTATTACCTTGGAAAAGTACCTGTGTAATCTCGGCTCTTTTACTTCGAAGTCTCCCCTGATCTGACCCACAATCAACTGCAAGTCGGTCTTTACTGCGATGCTCTCTACTCTAAAGTGCAGAGCCAGTTCAAGGCCTTGCAGTATTGCCTCGTACTCCGCCTCGTTGTTCGTTGCCTGAAAACTGAGCCTAAAAGCTTTCTCTACTCTGAGTCCTGTTGGGGTCTGTAGGACTATCCCGATACCTGACCCCGAGGCATTTGTGGATCCGTCGGTGTAGAGGGTCCAGGCTGAAGGGAGGCGAGGCTGAGACGTCTGAAGCAGGTTGTGCAGCTCGCCGAAGGATTTGATTTCTACTAGGAAATCCGCCGTGACTTGCCCTTTCTTCGCCACTCGAGGCCGATACTCGATGTGGTATATCCCCAGTTCGATGGTCCACTTGGTTAGTCGTCTCGATAGGTCCGGTTTGGCCAAGATTTGCCGGATGGGGAAATCCATATACACGATGACCGAGTGTACCTCAAAGTATTGCCCGAGTCTCTTCTTAGCGTTGACCAGAGCGAGAACCAGTTTCTCTGCCATACTATATCGCGTGTCAGCATCGAGGAGCATGAGGCTTGTATAAAACAACGGTTTTTGCTTGCTGTATTCCTCGACGAATAGTACGATATTGATCGCTACTTCGGACACTACTAAATAAGCGTATAGGCGCTCCCCCTCTGCTGGGGAAGCCAGGATAGGCGGATGACTTAAGTACAACTTGAGATCTGTCAGTGCCTTGTCCTGCTCCTCCCCCTAGGCGACAGTGGAGCTTCTCTTTAGGCACTGGAAGAAAGGCTTGCATCAGTCAGACATCTTGGAGACGAACCGGCTGAGAGCGGCTATCTTCCCGGCTAGGTGCTGGACCTCCCGAATAGTTGAGGGTCTCTGCACATCTACAATTGATGACAACTGGATCGGGTTGGCCTTAATACCCCTTCTGCTCACAATATCCCCTAGGAATTGGCCGGAGGACACCCCGAACGCATATTTCTTGGGGTTCAGATTCATCCGATATTGCCTCAGAATCTGAAAATATTCATCTAGATGTCCTAGATGGTCCGAAGCTTCTCTGCTCTTTACGACCATGTCGTCAATGTAGACTTCCATAATCTTCCCTAGCAGCCCGGCGAACATTTTGTTCATGAGCCTCTGGTAGGTTGCCCTCGCGTTTTTCAAACCAAATGGCATGCATCTGTAACAGTATAGACCTCGCTCCGTAATAAATGCTGTGTGGATATGGTCTTCCTCGTACAGGGGGATCTGGTTGTATCCAGAGTAGGCATCCAAGAAGCTCATCCTGTCGAATCCCGCCATTGCATCTACCATTTGGTCGATCCTTGATAGGGGGAAGCTATCCTTCGGGCAGGCCTTGTTCAGGTTGGTGAAGTCTATGTAAGTACGATCGTCACCATTTTTCTTCTTCACCATCACCGGGTTGGAGACCCAGCACCGGTATACGCATTCCATGATCAGGTCGTTCTCCAGTAGTGTCTCTACCTCCCTGTTGATCCCCCTGTTTTTCTCTAGCACGAATCTTCGGGGTCTCTGCCTGACCGAAGGGAAATTGGGGTCTATGTTCAGCTAGTGGCAGGCGTGCGCGGGGTTTATCCCGGGCATGTCGTCGTGGGACCATGCGAAGACGTCTTCGTTCTACCTCAAGGACCCCAACATCTCGTTCTTTTCCTCCTCGAGCAACAGGGCCCCGATTAAGGCTACCTTCATCGATTCTACCTCTTTCAAAGGGACTGCTACTAGTTCCTCGATCGTAGATTCTGGCCCGTCAGACTCCTTTTCGATCCGTTTCATGTATGCTAGTAGGCGGTCCTTTGATTGCTATCTGTCCCCCGTCAAGGCGCTCGCGCTCGCGTCGGCTCCCCTCAAGGCAGTTGAAAAACATTTTCTCGCGGAGGCCTGGTCTCCCTTGATGTCTATCGTATAGGTACCATCCCTTGATAGACATCTTAAGACCTGGTAGAAGGTGAAGGCAACCCCATGCATGGCGTGGATCCATCCTCTCCCCATGATGACGTTGAAGGAGGACTGGCAGTCGATGACGACGAAGTCCACGTCTAAGCATCTCTCCGTAGTGCAGATATTCAGGGTCACGACGCCTAAGGGGCTGACCTTAGCATTGTCGAAAGCGAACAGCGGCTGACAGGTCGGACTGAGTGCATTTCGATTCAGGCCCATGCTCTCGAACGTGCTGAGGAACAGGACATCGACGCTGCTCCCACCATCGATCAGGACTCTTTCGACCAACGCGGAGTCGATCTGCAGCTTAATCACCAAGGGGTTGTCATGAGACAGGCACACCGTGGTCAAATCTTGCTGGGTGAAGGCGATGGGGGCGGCAGAGGTGCAGCTTTCTCCCATCATCAAATGGTTGACGGAATGGCCCATCCCCCTCAGGCGCTTCACCCTTTCTTCGGTCTTCTTGAGGCATTTTTCCTTCTCCTCCCGACCCTGGGTCGGCTCTGGTCTACCACGATGGTTGGGACTATCCTCAGGGCCTGATCTCCAGATCCAGAGGCCTGGGTCTGCTTGCCTTTTTTGGGCCTGATAGTGTCTTCTTATGGCTGGATTCCGCCCGTCTTCATGTACTGCTTCAACTTGCCGGCATGGATCGCCATCATAACCTGCACGTAAAGGCTACGGCAGATGATGGTGTCATGCCCGTGAACCTTGTGAAATTGACAGTATCTAATCCTGTTTTTCATGTACTCAGGAACGCCGGACTTGGGCGGATCTTTGAAAATGCCCATGTCCCTATTTCGGAGGTAGATCCCGTCGATCGGCGTGTTGAGCTTGTATTTCGGTAGTAGGTCACGAAACGCCTTCCTCCTCTTGCCGCCTTCTTGACTGCTTCCTGTTTCGAAGTACGCCCTTGGTCCAGCGCGGGCCTCTTTACCCCTTACGGGGTCGGGATTTGCACCGGCGCTATTGTTATCATGGCGGAGGCCTTGGGCATTTTCTGGCAGCTTTTCAACACCCTGAATACCCCTTCTGACTTTGCCTGGACGTTCGCCATATTGTACAGAAGGTTCAAAAGCAGATGGTCCGATAGCATCGATCCTGGCTACAGGCCTCTGACGAATGAGCCTGCGGCTTGGACTGAGTCGGTGTTGTGTACTAGGGACATCACCTCTAGGAAACGTGACAGGTATTCTCTCAGAGATTCGTTCGAGGTTTGTTTCAATCGGTCAAGGTCTCACATGGTTTTCTGCTACCTCCGGGCACCTGCGTACTGCTCTAAGAAAAATTTGCAGAAATCTTCGAACCCGTTTATAGATTTCTCTGGTAGCTATCTGAACCATAATAGGGCCGGTCCTGCCAGGGTTGTGGAAAAGACTTTGCAGGTCACAGCCTCGTCCCTGGTTTCCAAGGCCATCTTCTGCTGAAAGTGGTATATATGATCGAGGGGGTTGTTTTCCCCTCGAACGGCCTAAAGGTCGGGGTTGTGAAGTCTCTCAGCTTGGGCTCCATCTGGATCTAGTCGGCGAAGGCCGTCTGGTTGATCCCTCGCACAATTTGCTCTGCCAGATCATCGGGGGGTCTGGCTGTGATGGGCCCTGAGCCTCTTACTCAGCTCCGCCATCATTTCTTGCTTCCAGTTGGGAAGCACACTTTCCGGGCTTTCTTGGTTTCTTCTGTCCACCGCCACTCCAGCTTGGAAATGCCTCGTTTGGCTTTGTCGCTCCCTTTGCATCCGCGATCTGGATGGGGCGGGAACTTCCCTTGGCAGTTGGCCCCCAGACTCTTATTGGACCTCTTCGTCAAAGTCTTCCCTTCGCTCGCTTCTGGCTTCGCTTGCCAGCAGCCCTTCGAGGCGGGCGTTATCTCTACGCACTTCTGCGACTTTCATCTTTTAAACCCAGGACGGCCTCGTGGGCAATCTCTGCCTTCTGGTTTGCTTCTGCCAGGGAGGTGAGTATTTGGTCTAGCTTTTGCTCCAGACCCAGTTGTGCTTCCTGGGAGCTCCCTTCGGCATCAGGACGTGTGCTCCTAGTTGTCACTCTTGAGGGTGCCATCTTCCAATGTTGTATGGCCTTTTTGTTTGGGGAGAGCGCGATCGTGAGACTCCTACTCTTTCTCTCGCACTCAAAGTCTTTCCCATAGAGGGTGCCAAACTGTTGGAGCAGTTTTCACCAGCTGTCCACATGTCTCTGAACTACTGATGTTGTATCTTCCAACTGTCCACGTATCCTTGCTATCCAAAAGTACTTTTGACTTCAGGCAGGGTCGGAGAAGCGGGGGAGGCCACCTGCAAAGACTCTCAGATGCTTAAGTCAGTTGTTTATCTTTGATTCAGGGTAGCAAGTATTTAGATTTTCTCTGTATGAGTATATCTTTGTCTCTTGTTCATAAACTTTTAAATATTTCTTTTTGTATGCGTACATGCCTCTCTTCTTTTCGGGGATGCATGGCTCATATATATAGTCCTGGAACTGTGAACCTCATGGTTCTTAATCCCAGGATTGAGTACCTTTTCTCATCAGGACTTACTCCAGAGATCACGGGACATGATTACCGTGATTCTCCTTGCATCGTCGTGGCCTAGTTTCTGCCGTCCCCTATGGCTCGAGCCTGTCAGGGGGGAGACTTTAACAAACTGCCGTTCTATCAGGACGGTTTGCCCAATGCGCGTACCTTCTCAGGATCGCTTTAAATGTCCTGTCTGGGTCTGGAATAGCACGCTACCGTTCAGGGGTCTTCTGGCAGAAGACCCTCGAGCCTCTTGACCCCCAGCCGTCGAGGTAGTAAATGAGCTGGGCCGAACCGGTCCAGGGTCTGGAATGGATTTGGCTCTGGCTCCTGACATCCCACGGGCCTATACGGTATCACGTGCAACTCGCGTGACTTTTATATGGTCACTCTAGACACATGACGGATGACGTGCACCCCTCATGATCTGTTCTGCCACGTAATCGTTCACGTAGTACGTGATCTAGGAATGGGCCCCACAACCAGCATGTAGGATGGACACTAAGTTGATCGTGGTTATGGTTACTTGACAACACCTGCCTATAATTCTACAATTGCACAGAGAGAGAGCAGATTATAGTCACAACACCCTTGCCTCCATTATCCTGAGAGATCAGATTGTGTTTCATCCACATTGCTTCCACACACAGTGAGGTAAATAGCATAAATTCATTATAGGCTAGGTCGTGGTTAGACACCACTTTTCCAATAAAAAGCTTCAAGCACTTATCTATAAGATGAAATTGTTCAGTCCTGATTCCCCGTGATGAAGCGAACCAAATTTTCCTAGCAAACTCACATTCCTAGAAAACATGAGACATTGTTTATGGTTCTGACTGGCATAAAGGACAGTTGTTGTCCTAAAGATGCAACACTTTGTTAAGCCTCTGTCTTGCTGGTAAGATATCGTGGCAAATTTGCCACCACAACATTTTATGTTGTATATGTAACTTAGATGTCCAAAAAGCTTTCCACGGGTGAGGCTCTGATCTGGCTTCTTCGTCAGAGGAGATAAGAGCTTGGTATAGGCTCTTCATCGAAAAGGAACCAGTGTTAGTCAGAGGCTAGAACTATTTGTTGGAACTTGTACTCTTGTACCCCAAATTTGGAATCCTCTAGATAGCTCTAGCTGAAATATGATAAAAGAGATGTTGGATTAAAGGATGGTTCCATTCTTCTGAGTCGGTGAGAATATCGTTGAGTAATACTCTATTAAATGGCCTTGAACTCTAGTAGCGGTCTAAATCTAGGGATGGTGGGTACCCAAAGATCATTCTAGACATCAATAATTGCACCTTGGCAAGGATGGAGGCATACACTAGTCATTAGAATGTCCCTCATTTTCAGAATGGCCTTCCAAACCCAAGAGTCTCCTTTAGTAGGTTGGATAAAACGAAATTCACTTCCACATGAGTACTTTGCTCGGACCACATCTAACTACAGTGAAGGTTCTTCTGTCAATTCTTTTCATCCCTATTTTGCTAAATATACGTCACTGATTGTGCTCATCTGCCAAAAGCCTAGTTCTCCCAAGCTTTTTGGTTTACAATAGGATTTCCAAGATTTTAGGTAGAGGTGTCGTTTGTCCCTATCTACTCTCCACCAGAAATCACAAATAACAACATCAATTTTAGAGCAAATAGTTCTTGGAACTGAGAGAGACATAAGAGTATATGCCGGAACCACTATCCCCACTGCCTTGCTTAATACATCTCTACCAGCCCGAGATAAACATCGGGTCCTCCACCCTGCAAGTTTAGTTTTGACCTTGTCTACCACAAGTCGGAAATCATGAGCTCAGGATTTTGAAAATAGAAACGGTAAACTCAGGTATTGACCTTGGCCCTGAAATGGTTTGAAGCCTAGGATTCTCACCAGCTCTCTAGCCTTAGTACTATTAAGATTTCTGCTAAAGTGGACGTTTGATTTTTCCTCATTAAATTTCTATCCTGACCAATGACAATAAGTGGCAAGACAATCTAAAAAGGCCTGACCGTCACCGCGCATTACTCAACCACATAGAAGAAGGTCATTTGCAAATGCAAAATAAGTAAATCCTAAATTGGTTCTTGCCAACTCGATCCCATGAATCTTTCCATCTAATTCGGCCTTCCATAATAGTCTCAAGAAAATTTCACTACATAAAATAAAAAGGTAGAGGAATATTGGGTCACCTTGTCGAATCCCACGCGCGAGTCGAATCTTACTGAATAGAGTCTCATCAAGCATGATAGTTAAGACTAGTGTGGTAACACATGTCATCACCTATTGCACAAAGCGAGGCAGGAATCCATAGTTTAGTAACACAGTTTCAATGAATCCCTACTCTAACCACTCGTAGGCTTTTTCCATATCTAACTTTATCATCTTCAATCCATGTCGACCTTTCTTCACCCTTAAAGTATGTAGTAGTTCATGAGCTACCAAGGAATTATCTACAATGTTTCTTCCTTTCATAAAGGCACTCTGGTTTGGTGAGATTAGATAGGGTAAAAGTGGTTTAATACAGTTAGCAAGGATCTTAAAAATAATCTTGTAGGTAGTGATGCACAGATTTATTGGTCAATAATTATTAATTTGATTCGGGTGGACCATTTTTAGGATAAAGGATAATGTTAGCCTCATTTAAGCTTAGTATAAACAACCCAGAGTTGAATAAGTCTTGCACCATAAGAACAAAATCCTTGCCCACCGTATACCAATAAGTTTTGAAAAATAGTCACAGCATTCCATCCGGTCCTGGGGCCTTTGTTGGATTCATAGAAGATAGAACCTTAAACACTTCGTTCTCTGAGGGAATAGCCAACAAATTTGTCTACGCCATTGTATCCACACAAGGTAAACTAATCCCATCAAGGTTGCTCAGACAAGCTGCGCCTTGAGATGTGAAGAGACTACGAAATTTGGCTGTTATAGCATTACTAATAGCTTCCCTACCCTTAAGCCAACTTCCTTCATCATTTCGAATATAGTCTATACGATTGTGTCATCGTCTTGCATAGTTGTTAGGAAGAAGTATTTTTTACATCAGTCCTCTTTTGCCAACCAATCAACTTTAGCTTTTTGTTTCCAAAACAGCTCCTCTTTTTCGAGTATATCATTAAGACGAATCATTGCTTCCTACTCTATCTCAATGCTCACTTTAGAATTGAGCAACTTTTGAGCTTCTTCTACTTTCTTACGGACTTTTGTTAATTGAGTATTAAGGTTATTGAATTGCTCCCTATTCCATTTGCTCAAGCTTTCCTTGATACACTTATTCTTCAAGTTAATCTCTTAGGTTAGAAGCTACTTTCCAAGCTTCCTTAACTGCCTAGTGACTTCGAATATCTTGGGTCCATATAGCTTCGAAACAAAAAGGTCTTAAACCTTCTACTATGTCCCTGTGGGTGTTGGGGACTACTGGGCAGTGGTCAGACACTAAATCCGCTACAATCCATGACAAGGCCCGTGGAAACAAGGCCGACCACTCACTAGTTGCGACTGCATGATCTAGCCTAGCTTGCATGTACAAGACACCTACTCTACGTCTATTCCAAGAAAACTATAGTCTTGAGACCCCCAAATCTACTTAACCCATCTTATTTAAATACTCCCTCATGGCCCTAAAAGAATAACCAAAGCTCTTTATACCCTAGTCTAATGTCCAAGTTTCACTGTCTTGTAGAACCCTATTAAAGTTACCCATTAACAATTTAGAAGTAGGAGTTCTTGCTAACATACTAGATAAAGAGCACCAAAAATAGTGTTGGGATGTGGTAATTGATGGCCCATAAATTTCCGAGAGGATCCAAGACACATTGGGGTGGATCAATGTATACTACAGTTGTTATGATATTTTTGGACATAAAATATGACTCAATATCCACATCGTCTCATCACGAGAGGCACATTCTACCCGATCTCCCCACTGTTGGAATAATACAATAATTCAAAAAGTGAAGTTGTCTCAATCTTTCACGCACTCTATCCTCAGGAATCATCAATTCTGACAAAATAAGGATATTTGGTCTCAGCTTGTGTACTAGACCCTTAGATTTCAAACTGCCAAGGATCAGGCAAGTCCTTGATAGTTCTAGGCTAAGAGGATCATGGTGACTATGGAGACACCTTTGGGTCGGTCTCTATAGTCACAAGTCGTAAAACTAGGTCCTCTTTTTCTCTATTTTCTCCATTAATGGCATCGCGAGGATCCCCACTCCTACTGTATAATTCTTTCCCTTTATCATAAGCCTTTATCTTCCAACTACTCCGAGGAGATGTCGAGGTCTGACCAATTGAGAAGATAGAAGGCGACAATAGAGAAAGCTCTTGACTCGCCATCCCACCAAAGTGTGAATCGACTACTTCTTCGATATGAGGATTAAAGGTTGTTCTATTAGCTCGTGAACTCATAACATTCTAGGCTAGCAATGCTAAGTTAGCCTTTGTGGCACAAAAGGACATATCTATTGGGTATAGTATAAGTAAAATGAACTCATGGGTATTGCGTTTGCGGGATGGGTTTATCTTGGATCCATCTAGTGCCAAACCTTGTAGGGCTTTCCATTCCGTTAAAGAGGTAGCAGGATTCAAAATAGTCTGATGGGCCTTAAATTGAATTACAAGGCTTAGTCCTAGCATCTTTCCCAATATCTCGTTGTAGTATTCTTCAGGATAATAGCATCAGTCAACTAAAATATCAAGGAACATGCCAGTGTATTTTGCATCTTTTCCTTTCTTTGCCATGCAAAAATCAGTAAAGCTTTGACCAGCCTCAGACTTATCTAGTATTTGTACCTCTTTCACCATAGTTTCCTCATTCGAGTAACTCTTCCCCTGTGAGTCCAAATTGCCTTTTTTCGTATACGAAGAAGAGGTAATGATTTGTTTCATCCTTACACTCCTTCCTGAAAACTCTATCTGTATCTTCTGACCCAAGCTTGCGTCCATAATTACCATTTTTTCCTTCATTCGTCAGTTGGCTTGAACCGTTCTCCTCTCCCGCCTAACATTCTGGTTTTGGCTAAATATCACAAGACTCTGACCAGCATCACTAGCGTCACTCTTTGACCTGTCGTTCCATTTCAGAATAACCTCAAAATAGTTGGATTGGAAGCACGACATAATCTCACTCTTTACTTGTAACCAAGGCCCGTATAGAGCCACCTATGCAATTCCATTCGTCACCGTAACTCCTTTTGCACAATGCAAATTCTGTAATTGTAGTATAAGATGTCACATTTGAAGCAGAAGTCTTGAAGCCTCTCATATTTAAACTGTATCCATCTCGACTCTCCTATTTTCCTCTTTTGGAATAAACCTGCCGCAAGTAGCCAATGGACCACAATCTCCATCTTTACTCGAATATAGTCTCCAACAAAGAACATAACTAGAGATTTTTTATCAATCTCTACCATCCTCCGATGTTGGATAAGGTAATGGAAATTGGCCTAAGAAAATGGACTCTCTAGGTAACCCATGGATTCTAATTCAGAATAGTACTATGGAGAAGTTAACTTTTCAGATAGTTAAGTACTGGGGGACATCTTTTAAAATCAGTGGAGCCTTATTGATGGCCCAATGACCCTTTTCCAAGATTTTATTTTTCTCCTGGATAGAAGGAAAAATAATGGAAAACTTATTGTGTTCCAACTCTGTAATCCTCAGACCCTTCGATGTGCTCGAATCTGGGTTAGGACCGATTTGGCGAAGTTCACTAAACGATGTTTGATTGAAAGGATCTTGGCAACTGTCAGAACTTGAGTTCTCCCTTCGGCCTCAACCTCACACGTCTCTAACTCTAGTGGTTCGTCAAAGCAGTATAAGTCAGTTGTTTATGAGATGAGCTTATCAATATCACAAGAATCGTTGTCCTCCATGGCGTCTATGGGACTAGCCCATACACATTACGAGTCCACTTCTAAGAGAGCCATAAGGGCAAAAATTTACTGTATTTCTAGGTAAAACAATTCTTTCACTTAATTCCACTTTCTAAATGACCTTTTTCATACTTTTAAAGACTCCCAAATGCTTTTTAGAGTTCATGCTACAGTAGAATGCAACGGACTAAGTCATCTATAACTTCACTAGCTCTTTCCTTCGAGAAGAACCTTCCCCTTATTGTATATGTATAAACAAAGTAACGCCATAAAAATTACTGTATTTCTAGGTAAAACAATTCTTTCACTTAATTCCACTTTCTAAATGACCTTTTTCATACTTTTAAAGGCTCCCAAATGCTTTTTAGAGTTCATGCTACGGAAGAATGCAACGGACTAAGTCATCTATAACTTCACTAGCTCTTTCCTTCGAGAAGAACCTTCCCCTTGTTGTATATGTATAAACAAAGTAACGCCATAAAAACTAATTCTTTTTTGTCACTAAAATTTTGTACAGAATAATGTTACATTGTTATGTGACTTTAAATCACGTCATATTTCAAAGTATGACATATATATTAAGTTGTGTAATTAAAAATCTTGCCGATAAAAAGATAAAAAAATGAGTAATCTTTATCTAAGTATTATTATGAGAAGAAAAAAAAAATTGTAAATAACGAAGCGAGTAAGCTCAAGTGTTTAGAGAAATCATTATTTAGAATTTCGATCATAGTAACGAATTATACTAGAAATAAGCGTAAAAATCTATGATTCTAATAAAATAAGATAAAGACTAAACAGTAATAAATATTTTCTTTTAATTTATAATTAATATAAATTATTCATTAAATCTCACTTTTATTAAAAAAAAAAAAAGCAAATAAAAACAAATGTTAATCGCATATCGTTAATACGGAAGATTATAAATTCAAATCTCCCATTCATAAAAAAGAAAGAGAATGAAGTTGTAAAATATGGACAGCTCTTATGCCAATGTTCCAGCTGTGGGTTTTTGGTCTAATATGTCGTCTCCCTTTAGGAATTTTCTTTATTTTTTTTTCTTTGCTCTGGCTTTAGGAATTTTCTTTTGACCAATGTTACTTTAGCTAGCCAAGAAAAAATTCTAATTTAGAGGTTGTCACAATGATAAGTAGAGAGTTGGCATCACAAAAATATACTTATACTATGTTTAGAAGTCTATTCTTGATTTTAGATTCGGGACTAAAATTTATGTTAGTTCATGTTACTTCTCATAGTCAATGAAAGATAACATAATATAATTTAAGAATAATAAAATGTAACATCATAATTCTAATACATTTTATATATTTAATGTCTAGAATAATATGAAAATAGAATTTACATAATGTTATATGCACATTTGATAGAATTTGAGGAAATATACTTATACTATGTTTAGAAGTCTATTCTTAATTTTAGATTGGGGATTAAAACTTATGTTAGTTCATATTACTTCTTATATTTAATGAGAAATAACATTAGTATAATTTAAGAATAATAAGATGCAATATCATAATTCGCAATACATTTCATATATTAACGTGGACTCAAGCTAGAATAATATAAAAATAGAATTTAGATAATGTTAGATGCAAATTTGATGAAATTTGAGGAAATTACAATGGCTTAAAAATAGTAATAAGGTACACTTATAGTACCCCACACTATACTAGCCTAGAAACTTAGTAGATAAACCTTAGTCTAAGACTAACTAGTTTGGTCATAAGCACATGTCTCTCTTTTCATTCCTTGTTAAAAAGTTGGGAAGTCATGGATGGTGGCTTGCATGTTGACGCCTGAGAAGAGCAAAAGAAAACGAAGAGAAACAATTTTTAGTTTTTTAAGAAGAAAAAACTTAAAACAAATAAAAATAAAAAGTCCTCAATTTATGTGGGCCAACATTAATAGAAAGTTGATTCCTAGGGACCCCAAGTCAGAATGACTTTTGATCACTCAATACAGCTTACTGACTAATGCAAGAGGCAGTAGAACAGGGAATTGTATGTGGTTTCTACTTTAATCAACTAAAAGAGGAGTAGGCCCAACTCACACCAAACCCCAATGAGACTAAAATGATTGACGTTGATAAAAAAGATATATAATATACATTGATGTGTATAATGGTTAATGGCTACTAGGGCAAGATGTTACCTACCCATGATTTGGTCTTGCTTTTTGGAACCTTTTTCCTGAAAAAAGGCACTATAAAAAATAGTACTGAAAAAAAAAGGCAGAATTATGACAGACAACTCCCAGAATGAATACTAGACAGTCATGGTGGAAACTTTAAAAATCAAATTGGGTTTGCTTTTTTTAAAAAAAAAAAAAATTATTAATTGGGTTTACTTGTTTTGCAAAATCGATTGGAGAAAAGGCAACGTTAGGTTTAGTAGTCTTTGTTTTTATATCTAGGCTTCCACCCAATGGTAGCATGAGTTAGGTGTATGCTAACCTAATAGACTAAGATGAAAGAGAAAGAAACTAATTAACAACAAATGTTTTTTTTCTTCTTTGAAATTAATAAATAACAAATTTTTAAAGCAAAGTTCTTGGAGAACTTGTTAGCGTGAATTTCTTATGTTAGATGGATAAGGATGAAAAGACAATTATTTGTTAACAAGAAATAGTGAAACGATTTTACTTTTATCAAAATAATTACACACAGAGAAAACAAAACAACCGATACGGACGATATATGTAATGGATTTGAGATTTCCCATATCAGACATAAAAGGAGAAAAATAATTGGACATTTGGGCCCACGTCCGAGTCATGGGTCCCGTTTGGAGTCATATGTCCATTGAAGTAGACGAACTGCCAAGACCCAGTAGGGTCATATTTTTCATTAGTTTTGGTAATATCATCATTTGTTACGTCATTCTATCAAAACTATTCTAAAGATATAGGACCAACCGTTGTTTTTTATTTTCTTTTCATTGTGATTGTTTTCCAAAGCAAGTGTTTGGCTCTGTTGGGATTTTCTTTTTTAGATTAACAAAACCCGCTATTTTTAAACTTTTATAATACAAGATTAATATCAAAACCATCATTCTTCACTTCTAAAACAATCCTCCATCTTCCGAGTTTACTATTCAAAAACTTGTGACGATAATTTTTTCGTAGAGAATGATATTATTGGCATTGATTACTCCAAATTTGAGCAAAACGATTATAGATTAAAATTTATGATAACTATCTTCACACAAAATGAAAGATATTTATTAAAAAAGCGAAAAAGAAAAGCTCCCCGGCAGTGTAGTATCCCTAGGAGGTACAAAGTTATATAGAAGAAGGAAAGCGTTCAGAGAAAGAAAACGACTACGGTGCTTTTGTGAGTATCATCGCGAGAAGTCCACGAGAGACTATAATTCGTCCACTTGGGTTGCCTAAGGGTTTAAAGGCTTGTTGCGTATAATAAATACAATTGTATGTAGGTTAAATTAGGATTTCTTTGTTTACTTTTTGTTTTTACTTTTTCTCGAGAACTAACAAAATCAATGTTTGGGGTATTTGATGAGAGAATGTTGATATATATATATATATTTATATTCTAATTCTATATTTGTCAATTAATTTATGAGGAAATTTGATTTTATGGTTAAATTGCAAAAATAGAAAAATCCCATATTTCAAAATTTGTTTGACAAAATCTAACTCTTCTAAAAATATTTAAAATATATTATTTTTTATTTAATTAATGAGATACTTGAGGTAATCATGCTAATTATCTCAAGTAACTTGATTAGTTATATTTGAAAAAAATACTAATTATGAAAAAAAACTGGTATTTTTATAGATATTATTTTTAAAAAATGGGATTTTTCAACAATTCAACGATCAAGAATTTCTCATTTTTTTGGACTTTGGGCCTTGATTTTTGTGGGAAAGCCTAACAAATGCAAATTGGAGATAAATCATAGGGCTTTTAAGCCGAATGGCCAAATTTTGGATTATTATTATTTTTCAAATGTTAAACAATGGCCAAATTTTGAAACTTACTTGAAAAATAGCCCTTTTCATATTTAATAGATCAAACATATTGATTAATTTTGTATAAAACTGATTTAATTTTGCATAAAATTGATATATTTTTTTAAAAATAGATGAACTAAAAAATAACCACTTATCAAAATAAAATTATTAAACGACCAAAATAGGTGTAAATAAATGAAATTTCTTATAAAGACTCTTAAAGACAGAAATTTAAAGTAGAGAGTACAGAGTATTTATAAGAAATGTACTTACTTTTTTTTAGATCAATTTAAAAGAGGTCTTTTTTTACACCCATTAAAAACAACCGTTTTATAATTTATTTTGATAAATTGCCATTTTTCAGTTGATATATTTTTTAAAAAATAAATAATTTTTGAAAAAAAAATCAATTTTAAACAACATAAATCAATATATTTTGATGTATTAAATATGAAAAACGGGTTTTTTTTTCAAATAAATTTTAAAATTTGGCTATTATTTAACAGTGTTTGAAAAATAGTCATCTTTCAACAAGTGAACCAAAATTTGATCGTTTAGCTTAAACGCCTGAGAATATAAAAGAGAAGCCAAGCCCGAATGTACATGTCTTTCTTGGACATAAAAAGAGCCCTTGTGCTTGGCCTAGCTAATTGATCGAAGAAAAATTAGAGAAAACTAGGCGAATAACTAATTTTTTAAATTGGTTTAAGTATAAATTTATATTTTAAAAATTATAACTAAATGTTTATTTTTTTTAAAGCTTCAGTTATGAAATATTTTCATTTATTTCATTAAATGTGTTGGATATTTTGCTATAAACTTTTAAATTTAGTCATATATTGAGTTTTAGGACAAAAAATAGTCAAATAATTAATCAGTCCAAGAAATTAGGGAATTTGACGTTGATTTGATAATAGTAATTTAGACTCAAATGATTTTATCTAGGAGTGTTTTGAAAATGACTTTTTTGATAGTGTCGTATTGTTGTATGATAGGATTCACACAATATGTAACCATAAAATAATAACATTTTTTTTAATAATTAATTAATAGTTACAAATTGTGTGGAGATTTAAATGTGATAGATGGATTCCACTAGAGGGCTTCAACAATGTGTCGTCTTCAGACCAAGGTATGAGTATATTCCCCTAAGATATTGAATCTTTCTCCACCTCTTCCCATTCGATCATATCTCAGTTGAGCCCAATGTACCTCTCCACAAGGATCGAGAAGCAGTGTTCTACGTACCTGAGCCAACCAAACAGTTTACAGAGGCATAGACTTCCCATTCTTTATGTACACTACCAACTCTCACGAGAGTAGAAATGTCAATGCGTAGATTTTGTATTTATCATTTTTGTCTTTGTTATTATTTTATTATACCATATCTACATTATCATCATTTATTTTGGCATTGGGCAATTTTGGAAAATCCTCATCGGGGATCGATTTTCCCATTGTTATATTAGAGTCTCCGTTTGAAATCGTCATTTTAAATTAATTAAACAATCTTATGTTGGTCCAAATCTTCTAAAAGTGTAAGTACGTCAAAAAAAATCTAAATTAAAATTATTTTCATTGAAAACTCAAATTTGAGCTCAAATCCATTGGAATTATAAGTTAATAAAAGATCTAAATAACTGGAAAACACATTCAAATAGAGCTTTAACTGTAAAATATTTAATACCAAAATCATATAGCATAGGATATCACTCATTCAAAAAGATATTACAATCTTAAATACTTAAACTCAAATAATATTAGTGTATGACTATATATTATTAGATTTTTTTAAAAAAAATCTAATTGAATTATTATTATATAAAAAAAAATAAAAATTAACTTATATATATTAGAGGCCACGGGTTAGTATAGGACACTCAATCTAATCCGCTCCGATCCTACTAAATATTAAACGAGAATCTTATCTTGTGTTATGTACTATTTATAATAATGAAAATTCGTCATATTCGGGTCAGTGTGCTAGGTGCATCGCCTCATTCAGTTAAATTTACGTTTCTACACGGTAGGCATCAAATATTAATATTGAGTCGACCAATCAATTCATATTTGAAGCAAAAGGTGGGGTGTACTAAGGATGCATATCTTGCAGTTTAATTGGATATCATTTATATATGTATAATTCCTGCTTATACTTTTGCAATTTAATTTCAGAATAAAAACAAAAAATACAATTTTTTTTGCCCTATAGCTTGTTTCAGTTCTCTTTCGTTTGTGAAATTTTCTGAAGAACCAATACTTATGTGCAGCTTGAGATTGCTAAATATGAAAATTGACTGCAATCTTCTAAGTAGAACTCTCCAACACAAGGTCATAAATTATTTTAAACGTTTTTTTTTTTGGTTAAATCCCGTTTAACTCTCTTGATTATGTTGTAATTTTATTGAAGGCTATCTTTTTTTTAGTTGCATAAACGCAAATCTTTAATGTATACACGCATGTAGAACAGGAAGGTTAAAAAAGAAAAAGGAAATAAAGAAAAAAAAAAAAAGAGGCAGCGTACAGTAATTGAAGTTGCCTAATCGCGTTATATGCATAACGAAAAGAAAAGGGGTGTCCTAGATGTTTATTTGGATAAATTAGGAAAGCAAATAGTCTAGGTCAAAGAAAAGTGAATGTAAAAAAAAAATCAGTGATATCCCAAATTAAAAAATAGCTGAATAACACTTCTATTTATTTAAATTATTTTATATATTTTTTGAAAGAATAAATTATTTTATATTATTGTTTTTTAACTCACAAAAAACAAGAAAGTGTAAAATTGTACTCAAAATATAGAGTAATATAATATCTGTACTTTCTTTATTTGTTATTATAATTTCAGGGTTAAAAAAATTTCATAAAAATTTCATAAAGGAAACCCTTATAGAGCCTTGCCTTAACACGCCCGTGGCTAAGGTGCACACCATGAGTATCATCCACTTAATGGCCATTGCCAATGTCATCTGTTTCCTCCTCTTCTGTGTCAACCGCTTTATACGTACACTAAAACTTAAATCGTCCGCCGCCGCTAGAACAAGGGCCGCCGCTGCTATGGCCGAAGCAGCCGTGACGGTCACTGGGGCAGCAGCCGCAGTGGCCGCTGCTAGGGCCGCAGCCTTCCTGGCCGCCAGAGAAATCCGGCACAACGAGTTTCTCGAGCTCATGAGACTTCCTAACCGACGATCCGTTCCCACAATTTTCTCCACGGTCGCTTCCGCCGCCGAATATACCGATCGACGCTTCCATTAATATTGGAAGAGGAAGAAGAGATCGAGCTAGTTTTGGAGAGTTGCATGCCGCCACTAATTCCGAACGGCTCTCCCATGCATCGTGGTCGTGTTGCAAGAGAAAGACTAGGACGACATCTTTTTGCACGGTTACCTAGAGCTTGGGAGTGTTTTCTTTCGCGTGTGTCAACTAAGAATAAAAAGAAGAAGAAGAAATCGAAGACTTAAAATGTGTTTAAGGGCTTCATTGTTTCGGAACCCTCGGACTGAGATTACTACCTTGTGACTTGAGAATTGAATTCAGGCACGTAATGTCACGATCCACAAAATCTAAGGTGATTATTTTTGATAATTTCAAATGTAAATTAATACAAATAAAGAATTTTACAAAATCTAGAGAAAACTAAGAATTTGAATTTTCATTTTAGTCTTTAAATTAATTGAAATTTTATATATAAAGGGTTTATCTTTAATTTAATTTATAAAAATAGATACGCGAATTAAGATTTAAGAAAAACATAAATAAGTTGTACAATAATTTGGTTTAATATAACTACGGTGTTGGTTCAATAGATTTTTCAAATCTTAAATCCAAATATCTAAAATTTAACTTATAAGTTGTCAAGATTTCAAGTACTTAAAATTTTAAAAATAAGCTCCTTAGGAACCTTTGTGTCCAATTTGTACACCAAAACCTCCAATAATAATAAGTACATCCTCATACATTCACTACGTAGGAAGAGTGAGACAAAGAAAGGTACCAACTGAAGAGGAATAGGACTCCGAGCGTAAATCAAGCAATTTGCCTAATAAACGAGACAAATAACTCGACTGAACCACTCAAAAGGGAGGAAAAATAAAATGGGCGAACTCTAAAGCTCAATAAAAAAATTTTTACCTCATTCAAAAACATTTTTAATGATTGAAAACTCTTGCATGATTAGTTTAATTCAAAACACTTTTTTGCAAAACCATATGTATATAGTTATACACATCCATTTCCAAAACTGATAGTCCATATATGTATATGCATATAACTATATATATATAATATATATATATATATATGAAAACATGTTATCTAAAATTAATAGTCTGCATGCACATATCTATATATAGATATACAAAATGCATGATATTTGAAAATCAATCAGTCCACAAGCACATGACACAAATTCACTTATACCCATGAGTTTATCACCTCTCATCAATGGAAGTTAGGGTATTGGCACTATGTATATCATACAGCCTTTCTGACACCTAGATCATAACTAGAGGGGACACCCGTGTGTTGTCTACTAAATCTGGAGGGGTAACCATATTACCTACATCTGCCAAATAGAGAGGTAATCAGAAAAAATACACCGCGCGAGTTCACGGACTCTACACTATCGGTGGGGCCACAATACCACACTGTAAAAATCCCATGATGTTAACCTGAGTCTCATGTGTGATCTATGACACGTGTACTCTGAACTGATATATAAAAGTAGCCATGCAATAATTTAAGTTCAAATAATGCTCTGATTTTTAATAAAATAGTTAATTAAATTTTATAGAAAAAATGGACAACATAACTACCCTATTTTAACATATCCAAAAATAACCTGAACTCAGAAAAATTCTAGAGCAATCCAATATATAAATCATACCATGTTTGTTCTCATGTGTTGCAAAAAATAAGTTTTATTCAAAAACGATGTAAAAGAGAGATAACCGAATCTCTACTTCACTGGAATAGCGATACCACGTTATTGGATGCTCAAGGTGCCGATTGGACGATCGTGGAGGGTCGAGAACCAATCCCATGCCCTTGATCGTTGACTAGAGAAAAACTAACTTTTCAACGGAGCTTCGAATCAATAAATGGACATCTTTATTGAATTCTTAATGTCCAAAATAACTAAGTTAGATATATAACTCGATCGATTCGAGTCCGAACTGATAATGGACCGATGACACACAAAACTAGATAAAATTTAAGTCATTAGATATTGATTTTTGTGTCAGTCACCAAATATAATCAATATATATCAAACTTCACCATTTTCTAAGTATATTCCAAAAATGACAATAAAAATAAAATCTAAGAGTCAGATCGAAAAGTGAAATTTGAAACAGAAAACACCAAAAAATGGCAACTTTCAAACCAGGCAAAATACCATGAGATTCTTTTCGACGAGACGAATCCAATAAGCTCAAGAACGTGATCTGAAATAGTCCGAAATGTCACAGGTGACAAAAACTTCCAAACAGCCAAAAATAACATTTTTCGGTGATGTGGTTCTCGGCGGTGACCAAGGATAGGCGGCGCGGCTTCCTAGCGGCGTGGGGGAGAGAAGGGCTCACTAGTGACGATGCTCCTTGGTCCTCCTTCGGCCGAGAGTGAGCGACAGAGAATAGAGAGGAAGAGAGTGAATCAGGAAGGGGGGAGACGGATGAGAGAGAGAGAGAGAAACTTATATATATAATTTAATTTATTTTTTTTAAAATGATATGGTCAAATGACCGAATTATCCTTAAAAAATTGGGTTATTATGTGTAGAGCAAATGTTTCAAACATGGCACTATCAAATGAATTACTTTCTTATATTAATTTTAATAGAATTAATTAGATAATTTTCTTACATCATGTTGTTATTAATTTTTTTTCCAACTTTGAACCTAAACACAAAAGGGAAATAGCGACCACATTTATCGTTGCTAAAGCATTTATGGTTCTCTATACCAATGACTTTGTCATCGATAATTTGTTGTTGTTATACGTCTGTTACTATAGAGAACTTATAGTGACAACAAAAAGTGTTGTTGATATTACAACACTATAGCGACGACAATAATCGTCGCTGTAACTATAGCAATGATAAAAGTCATTGTTATAGGTAATAAAAATTAATATTTTTCAAAGTTATAATGACGACAATTTTTATTATTATATATATTGTTTACCTATAGCGACGTCGTCACTATAAATGTATAAATTAATATTTTTTAATTTTTAATTAGCCCTTATAACGATGATATTTGTTTTTGTTATAGGTATTTAAATAGTTTTTTAAAAAATTAAATTATTAAATTTAGAATTAGAATTAAATTATAGAAGCATATTATAATTTAATTATATAATTAAATTAATAAAATTAAAATTACATTTAAGCATAAAAGAAATATAATTGAAAAACATATTTAATTTAAATAAAATTTAAAATACACATAAAATAAATATCTAACAAAAGTATCCAACACGTAGAAATATATATATATATATATATATATATATATATATATATATATATATATATATATAAACTATCCTAACTTTCTAAGTTGGTCTCGTCCTCATCGTCCTCACCGTCTTCATTTTCTGGGAAGTCGGAAAAGGACCTTGAGTTAGCCTCGGTGGCAATATATAGGCAGTGGGGGCATAGGAGGAATACTCGGAGCACTAGGCAAACGAATATTCATCTAAAATTCAAGCACTAATTTGGACAATGCACTTTGCATGTAGTGTATTTATTAAGTATAATGCTACGTATATCTCTACATCATGTTGCGTAATAGAGGTCTTTTTAATAGTGTTAGGGGTATTTTGAGTAATTATTGCTTACCAATGTTAACTATTTATTTCATTAATTTTATTTATTATTAATCACGTTATTCTTTTTCTACTTAATTATGTAATAATATTTTTACCTTCAGGGAAAGAGTTGCGACTAGCGGTGCGCATACTTATGATGTAAATGAAGCTCCTGTTGGAACAAATATAGTTTTGACCTCCATAAAATAATAGATCTTTACGGGTCAGAATTTTGTTTTTAGTCATAATTATTAAATTGTGCACTTGGTATAAGATTCTTTTTTGTTAAAAATTTAACAATTTAAAAAAAAAAATAATTATTGTTGTAATAATTATATGTCTTGATAGTTTGTTCTGTAGGTTAAAAATTTATAATCTTATTCTTTATCATAATTACTAAATTGTATATTCTAAAATAATTTATTTCTGTTAAATATTTAATAATTTATGACAAAATAATAATTATTACAATAATTACATAATCTAGAGACCATTATTAAGTAAGTTAAAAATTGAGGGGCTATTAATATCATTAACATTTTTCTTATTAACGAGGGCCAAACCTTAGTCTTCTCATGTCCAATGCTAAATTCCACTTTCATATATATTCCACACAGAAGTTTCGGTGAGAACGAGATCTTTTTTTCCTCAGCAATTACCGTTCAATTGGCATATATGTCCAAAAGTTACTGTAGTCTATAAGCCAAGCTACGAGGTGATTCAAACCTTTATAATTTTGAACTCATTTTTATTTATTCGAAAATAAGCATACCTTCTTCTTTTTTAATAATTAATTGTGCTAGAATAATTTTAAATACTTAGGGTGTGAATTATCTCATTCTTACAAGGGGAGGCAAGCCAATTAAGTTCCAAAAATCACAATTATGTTTAATACCACGGGTAACACTATGGACACACAAAATATACATATAAGACTGTGACATGAATTAACTATCTATTATTTTTGAAGTATAACTTCACTAGTTTAAAAAATATGTCACGTTATTTGTATACATTATATTTGTCCATGGTATTAGTGATAATAATATACATATATTTTTAATTGTCTAAATTAACTATCTAAATTAAAGGACAAGTTATACGAGATACAGGAATATATAATATAGCCTGATAACCAGCCAAAAAGAATTACAATGTAGAGGAAAGCAAAGGAGAGCAAAAGGATCGTACTGTAAATTATACTAATTAAAAAAATGAAGTTGAAAATGGAAACTCTCCAGAAAATGCGAAGTAGAAAATATTTATAAAAAAAAGGTGAAATAGAAAACAGATTAATCCAATGATGTGAAGCCATGTAGGCACATATATACAAGGACTCAAATAGTGATACGGTAAAATCACTGCCGACACCCCCTAATAAAAGAAAAATCACTGCCGATAGATATAAATAGAATTACCACTAATAGGTATAAGTATTCCATTCTTTGTTTCTCATTTTTTTTGTGGGCAAAGAATCATTTTTTTTTAAAAATTTTTTTTTGTAATGGTTTTGTTAAGCTGTTTTTTTTTTTTTTTTTTTTCATTTGAGAAAATTTGTAAATTAATGTCAAATAATTAATTGTGTTCCTTATTGATTTTCATTTTAGGATTTTAATTAAAAAAAAGGGTAAATTTTAAAAAAATCACATAATGCAAAAGTACTGAAATAAACTCTATTTTTTTAATAAACTGACTAAAAAAATCACGTTAGTCAAACAAAAAATAAACAGACTAAAGAATTTTTAAGCAAATTATAATGCAACAATAATGCCATAATATTTTAAGCAGATTAAGAATTTTTTATTTTTGGGGTAAATAGTTAACAATATTCTCTATTAGGGAAAAAAAAAACAAAAGGTTAACAATGTTAAGAAGAATATTAAATCAATTAAATTATATAAAATAACTATCGATAGGTACAATAAATAATAAATAATTTAATTTTTTTGACTAATTAACTATAAAATCATAACTATTTAATTTATATCTAATGGTAAAAGTTTTATAACTATCCATAGGTAAATATTAAAATCACTATTAGAGTCCTACCTATATATATATATATATATATATATATATATATATATATATATGGAGAAAGTCTTGCCTAAAGTATTTAATTTTTCTAAAACTTACTTATTTTATTTTGAGTGGTAAAGGTAATAATTAAACCAAGATTTCTATGAAAATAATATTAAGCACTCGTAATTAAGTGAGTTGTTTGAGATATTTACTATTTACGTATGAACAAAAACCTCAACAACAAGCAGATAAAAAAGAAACCAAAAGAGAAGTAGTAGAAGTATTTTTTAATTATTATCCATGCGTTAAAAAAACATATAATACTCTGTAATTAACAAAAATAATACCTTTTAATATTTTGATTAATACTCTTAGCTGTACATAGGAGTATGCTTTAAAGGACTTAAAAAATGGAAGCCCTTAAAAAATGGATGCCCACCACTCAACGAGCCCGACCCGTTAAAGAAAGTGAAGTGGTAAAAATAAATCATGAATATAAATAAACAAATAGATTAATAAAGAAACATGTGGACTACAATAAAAGGCATAATAACAGCATAAAATCAACATGTAGATATCATTAAAAAAAAAAAATCAACATGTCTACGTATCTTACACGACAAAATAGGTTGGGAAAAGGTGCAAATAGTCAAATAAACTAATAAATAAAAATAAACAAAAACTATATAATCTTTTAAATAAAAAAGAAATATCTGCAACCTATAAAAACTATTTCGATTAATAAAGATATAATTGGGGCATGTGGCATGTAGACATTTAACATTAAACTTTAAAAAAAAAAAAAGAAAAAAAAAGGTGATGAAGTAGGGTGGGTATAGAAATTACACACTTCTCAAGACTCATTCATGCTTCTATTAATTCTATAAGCCTAGATATATATTACCCCTTTCATATTTTTCTTATTTTCTTTTAACGCTGCTGCATAGTAACTTTGTCAGCAAGCTCTTTTTTTACATGTAAATGATAAATTCCTCTTTCATATATATTCCACGTAGGAGTTTCGGTGACAACGGGACCTTTTTTTTCCCCAAACAATTAAAAGGTTACATAGGGGGAGATGAGTGTATCTATTCGTTTAATAAACAAATCTGTGCAACAGTATAATTGTCCGTATTATTGAAAATATGAACGACAAGAGTCAAGACCAACTAAATATAAAACACCAATATGTAGACGTGTACAAAGATAAAGGATAAATTGCATATTTATCCTTGAACTATCGTTTATGTAAAATTTTACATCTTAAATTATTTCTTTTTGCAATAATTCTCTTTGAACTATTTGATTGTATAAAAGATTCTCTTTTTATTATTTTTGTTCATAATTCAGACAAAAATATGACATGTCATCTCAAAAATTAAAATTTTTAACATTATATTTAATACCTTCACCTATATATAAGGTGTCAAATTTTTTATTTTTTCTCTCACATTGTAGCCCTCTTCTCCAAAATATTAGTCCTCAAATCTTTATTAAAACTTAAAACTAACCTCTTCTAATAAAAGGAGTTTTTTTTTTTTTTTCTATAATCTAATAGTTTGTGAGATATTTTTGTAAAGAGAATTAATTTAGAAAGTAAAATAATTTGGGGGCAAATATAATTTGTCCAAGGATAAATATCCGAGACAGATGAATACATATCAAATAGCCAGCCAAAAAGAACGACAATGTAGAGGAATCGTACGGTAAATTATGCTAATTAAAATGAACAAATCAACTTTGTAAGAACTTAATCAATAAGGCCGAGTGGCGTGCGTCTGGAAAAGTGGAAACTCTCCACTCTCCGGAAACCCATAAGTGATAATTCACTTTAACCCATTTTTAAAAAACAAAAAAAAATAAAGTGAAACGGGAAACAGATTAATCCAATGATGTGAAGCCACGTAGGCATATAATTGACATTAAACAAAAGTTTTGGCGGCGAATCTCAGATTCCCTCCCTGCATCGCCATGGCTTTCTGCAAATCCCCAATGTCCACGTGTGAGCATCCAATCACCATCCTCTGCATCCGAGTCCCGTCGTTCGCCACCGCGTTCCGTACGCTTCCCCACCTGCACTCCCCATCCACTATCTCGCACTGGATCACCTCGCCCGGATCCGTCGGGTTGTGTAAAAATACGAAACTGCCCACCGCGACCACCGCGACCGAAGGAACGCAAGAGCTTTCCCTTATAAACTTCTCCACCAGCTCCTTCGGCATCTCCCCGATTTCCTTGCACTCCATAGATTCGCCCCTCACTTTCCACATTTTTACGCCTTTGACACTCTCCGAATTCCCCAATAGCCCAACCACGATCAAATTCCCGTCCGCGAATCCGACGGCTGTGGAGAAAACACCCTGATCAGGACGAAGATCGTACGGTCCTCGCCACGCCTTGGATTCGGGATCGAAAGAGTAGGTTAAGCCGGAGCATTTCTCGGTGACGTACATCTCGCCGCCGTGTACGGCGATCGACATAGAGGTCGAGGCGGCGGAGTCCTTCAGAATCGCCGGCATGGACTCGCACGTGTCCCACGCGCGAGTCCTGACGTCGTAGATCTCGACGGCGAGCGGATCGTCCTCGTAGTCACACGCGCCGCCGGCGACGACGACCCTGTCGCCGACGAGGGCGACGATCGGGTCGGTCCGCCAGATGAGCGGCGGGGCGCGGGCGTGGTGCCACGTGAGGCGGAGGGGGTCGGAGGAGAAGGCGAATTGGGAAGGGGAGAGCATGTAGAGGAAGGTGGAGTGGGAGGATCGGAGGGCGGAGACGTACTTGATCGTCGCGGCGGCGGTGGTTGTGGTGGTCGGCTGGAGGAGCTGGACCCAGACGGCGGAGCGTGGGTCGTACGCGTGGGAGGTGGCGGCGTGGCAACGCGTGCTCTGGACGTGGACAATGAGCCAGGGTTTGGCACTGTTGACGTGGCGGAGGGAGGAGTAAACGGCCTTGTTCCAGTTCCTGGAGACTTGAGACGCGGCAACTAGGTCGGTGAGTGGCACGTGCGAGAGTACGGCTTCCAAGATGTCTCCATAGATGGGAGCTTCTTCTACTTCTTCTTCTTCTTCTTGGCCCTTTACCAGTATTCTTACTTGTTCGAGTTTTCTCATCTGTTTTTTAGCCATTAGTACCATAATAGTATTATGAAAACAGAGAATAAAAAACGTGTAGGTATGTTTGTAAGTATTGAGAGAATTGGGATGTTTATATAGAGTCCAAATGGAATGTGGGCCAGTGGCGTGCCACGTTATATTATTGTATGGTTATAGACGGGTCACGCCGTTTCTGAAAGTTATTATATGGTCGTATTATATTACTATTTCCTACCAAGTTAAAAAATGGCGTGCGCCGGACTAGTTATGTTTAGGTCTAACAATATTTTAAAGAAATATTAACACATATTGTAAGTACTTAGAGTTTGTCATTAATTTGCTTTGCATTCGTGAATATGAACAGACAACAGTCACGTATAATTTATCTAGTTTATTTATTGTCTGTATAATACGAATAACAGGGAAAAAAAATAACAATTGAATTGATTCAGAAGTCATAAGGCTGTAAAGTGTAAACTAATGGTATGTTTATTGCAGGATCACCTTCTTCACCAGCCACCACCGTAAAAATGGGTCAGAGAATGAAAAATGTTAGGATAACTACCGTAAGGTAAGGAAAGGTAAGGTACTTAATGGTCGACGAAATAGAATAAAATTATAACGAGAATTATAATAAAACGAAATTAGAACGAGAATATAAATAATATTTTATTGTTTTAGTTCAATTAGTATAATAGAATGAAATAAATATTGTATTGATTAAAATATTTTTAAAAAAAATATTCTAATAAAGTAAAAAAAAAATTAAAATATTTTTTTAAAAAATATTCTAATAAAGTAAAAAAAAAATTAAGTTATAAAGTAATTGATTAAAATGTTTAATTATTATTTTTTGTCTTGTATTATAGGAGAATGAGAATTCTCTAAAATGACGATATTCTAAAAGAATAATAATTTCATATTTTAAAACTCAATCAAATAAGGAGATGGACTATAAAATTGAATAATTATTCAATTCCAAAGTCCATTCTAATCTGTTTTACTTTAAAATGTTAAATAATATTTCTCTGAGAAAAATGTTAAATAATGTAAAGATGATGATTCTATTAATGCAAACATTTTGTTTTCTTTCACTCGAAAAATATTTTGAAAAAGAAAGACTTTGCTTCTTCAAAAATGAAAGGACTTTCTTTTCTTTCATTCAAAAAAAAAAAAAAGAAAGAAAGAAAAGCAAAAGGAAAGAGAAAACCTCGTGATGTTGTAAATTTTATTTTCTCTGCGATCGTAACCTAAAGACCAAACTATTCGAATATATTGAATTCGAGCGATCTAAAATGTTCAGAATAGTTTTCTTTGTCTATAATCTTTTTATTTTTTTGAAAATAATTTCCTTGTCTATTATGTAATTCTATTAAATATCCTTAAAATTACAATGAGGTTTAGTGGACCACAACGTGGTCTACGTCAACTTACATTATTGTGTTCTTCTACGTCTTGACTTCCAACTAGGATTAGAGACTGAGTATTTAGTGGATGAAAATCCCATCACTAAGGTGGGTCCATGCGCTAAGGACTTGCCACGTTATACGGTGGTTAACCATCCGGGACCACAGTGGTCATGGTAAGACACAATGATTAAAAACAGCAGCCACTTAGGACTCACTGGGTCCAATTAATATAGTCGATAATTTTAAGAGATTTGAAACAGCTTAATCGACATTTGAGAATAAGACTGAAGACCATTATAATAGGTCATCATGCTCATCTTCTGGAATTAAATTGTTTTTCTTAGTTTTATTAAACAATGGAAACTCTTTCAAACTATGATGTAATATGCTTACCAACAATAACAGATCTAGATTGAGTAAAAAGTATAAAATGAGTCGAAGAACATAAGCTGTTGTGTGATAAACCATATGTACTAAAAAAACTGAATCACATGTGTAAATTTTACTCTATGTTTATTATTTTTTCGAAATATTAGATCATGTGTCTTTTCAAGCCTCTACTAATGGAACGCAAAGTTTGACCATTAAAAAATGGAGAATTTTTCTTTGGATACTAGGGGAAGAAAAAATAAACACAAGAAACCATGATTAAAGCATGTCTTAATTAATCATTGAGTTGGGGGAATGAGATAAATATTATAAGGGCCTATCTTCATGAAATAAGACGAGATTTTTTTTCCTTTTGATACTTTATATCTTTCTATTTTCTAACTTGTGGATCACAATGTTTGATTCCTGTGGCAGGGAATTTAGATATTAGTCATAATAAATATAATATGGACAAAAAAAAAAAGAGTTGAGAAGTAAATCCATAGCATTGAAATGTCTAATTGATCCACATCAACGGATTGTTTTCTGGTTCTTCTCTTACCGAAGATGGAAATCTTCTTTCTCTATATGTTATGAGTTTTTTTTTTTTTTCTAATTTTGGTTTATTTTAAATAATCCTTCTTGGGCCAAAATGTTGGCGTGGATTTTGGTCTATCAACCAACATGCGTCACGTAATTCTAAGCAGTTCGTTCTTAAAAAAGCTAAAACTTAGATTTGATATAAGTTTTAGTTCGTACAACCTTAAAAAAAGATTATAAATGGATTTTTCACCAACTTATAATAAGTGATACTAATGTGGTACTAGCCAAATCTCCTCTACAAAAAAGTAATCAGTGATGTATTCAATAAAGTATTTAACAAAATAGTAAATGATCATTCAATGAATTATAGAAGGAGGAGAAAAAGTAAAGAGACAAATAAGATTTTAGGGATTTGTAGTGACTTATCTTGTGATTATAAGACTATTTATAGTGATTTTGCGGTCCCCTAAAAGATATGGTTGATGTCCACGTGTCCCTGAAAAGATAGATAGAAATCTTACCTACCTGATTGTACGGACATGAGTGTGTAATTGAGTTAGGTATCGGCCTTTCTACAACTCATATTGTCCTTATTTTGCTTCTTAGTTAGAACCGCGTCGTTACTTGGTGGTTGACTATTTCTTAATCTCTTGGTAGTTTTCTATTAAGGGTGCTCATCTGGTTGACCTGTAGTTTGAATGCCAACTAGGGTTGGTCTTCCTATTAGTGAACTTGGTTTTCCAAGTATTTCGACCAGGTGCTTTTACTCTCTAGCCTTGCTCGGCTCTTGTCGTCTGTAGGAAGAAGTCAATACATGGTCACTCACGAGCCTACTTTGCCTATAAAGTGTTCAGTGTCATTTTAGGCGCTCTTAATATGATGTGTCGTTCTTTACCTAATATACATGTCATTTTCTGACTAATTCAGAAGAAATTCTCCCCAATATCAATCTAAATCTATAATAGTTTTAACACATTCAGATTTAGAATTGTACTAGTTTAGGTTAATTTTATTTTTTTTGTTAGGAATATGATTGACCTCTAGATCAATGTCATTTTGTATTCAGATCTAGAAAGACAGTTACTGCGATATATTGAAGTTGGTATAATATCCTTTGATGAATTAATTAGAAGTATCAATTTAGATTGAGAATAATCAAAACAAGTTATTGAAGAGTTCTATTTTATCTTTCGTGTAATTTTTCTCTCAAATTGTGCTCCGAAATTTCTGAAGATTTTTTTTATTTTTAATTGTATGAATTGATTTTATAATTCTCATTATAAAAAGTTATATATTATTCGGTTTACTATTATAATATTCAAGTGTTAGTACTGGTTTCTTTATTATAATAATAATAATAATATGGGCAGGATCTCCTGATATATGTTTTTTTTTTTTTTGATCTTATCCTAATATTTATTACAATTAACCCAAAAATTTATTACACATGCATGGTGGGCACCTTTCCGTATTTGTCTAAATTGTGGCCGAAAAAAACTATACAACACAGCTTTTAGTCTACATCTCTTGATTTAATTATATTTTTGGAATGATATAGGTTGGTATTTGGTAAATCATCGTCTCATCTCTCTTTCTAGTACACCTTGATATTATTATGGATGTATATAATAGTATTTGATTGGGTGAGCTGTTCAAGCCACCAAAAAAAAAAAAAGAACTGGTGAACTGTCTGGCCTACTAGCACAGGTTTGAAGGGCCCAGGATTTGGTTGGCAGTGGTCAGTAGTGGTCAGTAGAGATTGAACAGTTGGAACCGTGTAAGGATACTTGTGTTGTGGATAAGCCGCCATAGTGCCATAACGATCATTACCAAACATACGGATAAGCTTCTTTTTCTGCACTTTTACTTGGTAGAAGAATTTTCTTAACTGCTTTGTCAGCAAAATAAATAAATAAATAAATAAAAAGAAGATGATTTTAATCCCTGTTGGCTATTACTCCACGGTAATGTCTAAATTGATCGTTCTTATTGGGTTTCATTTAACAATTTAAAATTTTACTTTCTTCACATAAAATTGTTACGATATTAATTGGTGGGAGATGCAAGTTTTGCAGCTGTGGCCTGTCTCACCCTTTTGACGTTCTTGTTTGTTTTTCCTTATTAATTTTAATTGGGAAAAGAAGTAAAAGTCCTTTCTTTCTTTCTTTAATTTTAATAATCATTGTTGGAGGAAAACCCCTATAGCAGAGACTGACAACCAACAATTTTAATTTCAAGTCTCGTAAATATCTTTATTGAAAATGAGTACCACCAGTTAGTTTGGTTGGCAACACTTGAATTGATTAGTTGATTTGGAAGAGTCGTGATCGGACAAATATCAGTTTTACCAATAGAATACGCAACTTCTTAGGATTTAACTTAAAAAGAATCAAAATTGAAAACGTTGATTAAAAAATCCACTCCCTTTGGATGGGGTCACAAAAGTACTACAAGCATAAACTATAGTAAATTGCGTATAAATTGTAATCAATGAATAACCCAAATGTACTACAAAGCTTAAACTATAATAAATCGCTTGTAAATTGTAATCAATGAATAACAAACTCAGTTAATCTTTTGGAATGAACAATTAATGATATTTAATCACAAAGAACTATTCCATCCGTCTTTAAACGTATCCTTCCTGTAAAACGCAGGTCGTGTTAATGGTCAGTGGTAAAATTTACTTCATTTTCTTTCTTCTAATCGCAACTTTCTTTTGCTAATTTTAGGCCAGATTAAGCTCTCCAAACTTTGAAGTGCTTTGAGTGGTGATTATTCTTTTTGGCAGCCAATCTTGATCCTTTTAATCTCAGATATAAAGCGGCAAATGGGAAAAAAGTTCATTAAAATATAGTAACATTACCTTCCAAAAAAAGAAGAAAAAAGAAGAAAAAAAAAAAAAAACACTAAACTTAAAGCATTGGCATGAAATGTTGCAATCCGTGAACGGTTCCCGTCAAAAATCCTTATTGTCGAGCAACAGATACATCGCTTCCTGGGCCTCCATTAATGGGGACATTAAAACTACGTTTTAGTTTTCCTTCGCTTTCAAGTACAGTGGAATTGGTACAAAGATTTAAGAGACTAGTACTTACTAGAAAGAAAGGAAATGGTACAAAGGAAAAACTAGAGGAGAAAAGAAAATGGATGAAGGCAGAAGCTCAAGAATTGATAAGTTATGCAGCAGCAGTTATGCACTGAATTGCCTCTCTGCATATACCAGTCAACGTGGCTTCAAGGCCATAAACCTATCAGACAACATTGAGAAAAATCAACTTCAGAAAACTTCTCATATAAGCTCACATGATTAAAAGGTTCTGGTATCGAGGATAATATTAGTAACTCAATAGGAATGCCAATTTCGTCTCCAAGTGCCCGCATTTTTGCAAGGCCAATTTCGATAGTCTTGTTAAGTTCTTAGACATAATGTCTAGATGCTCTCTCAAATGTTATTACATAGTAGTGTCTGATATTTATACAATTATGACAACTATATTGTATGGCTAAACAACCATGTTAGCTATTGCTCCAAATGTAAAAAAAAACTATTAAATAGTATTGTTGGGTAGCTACACAACCATTATGTATAGCTAGACAACTCAATCGAACTATTGTTTTAAATATAAAAGGCTACTAGATATTGTTATTATGTATTTAGACAACTATATCGAGCAATAAAGGTGACATATTTTCACTATATTAATAATTGAAGACTCGTTAAGTTAGTAATAATATTTATTTAATATTCATTACTTTTAGTTGTTGAATTTCTAATTAGAAAGAATAATGAAGTGACTAACTTTCTAGTAATATAGATGACATGTGGGAAAAGAATGAAATTCTTAGAATTAGAATAAAACGAGACAACGATTAAAATACATTATTGTCAAGAAGATGACGATGACGACAAGGATGACTATGATAATGATAATGATGATGATGGTGGTAGGATAGTGGTGGCGGTAGTAATGGTAATGATGGTAATATTTTTATTTGTGTGATATAATATTTTTGTATTGTTATATAATGTATTGTGTGTAATGTTATGTTTTATAATACTATGTCATCTGTTATAATGTCATATTCATTGAATTGATTGATATGTACAAAAAAATGCTAATAGACAATAGTGTCGAGTCACTAGACAATGTGTTTAGCGGCTTCGATAGCCCTGTTAAGTTCTTAAACACATTATTTAGATGTCTCTCAAATGTTAAAATACTACTAAACAATGGTATTAAGTCACTAGACATTTTATCTAGCAGCATCAACAATCTTGTTGAGTTCCTAGACACAGTTTCTAGATACTCTCCCAAATATTAAAATGATACTAGATTGTAGTATCAAGTCAGTAGACTCCATGTCTAGGTTGTTCGACAATTGTGTCGAGTCACTATACAAAATGTCTAGTCATTCTCTCTAATATTAAAATGCTAATAGACATATATAGTGTCTATTTTACTTGAAAACTATCTAGTTATAGTTTTCAAGGATAATTAGAATAAATGATTTTTTTATCATATAATGAGTTTTTCATTATATTAATTATATTAGAGAATCATATTAATAAATCTAAGTTATTATTATAATCAATTGTTCACTATATTGAGTGATTTTCTTATTAGAAAGAATAAGAAAGTACTCGTGATGTGATTAAGTTTCTAGTAATATGGATGATATATTTCAATATTTTGATATGATTTACATATTTTTAATATTTTAAAAAGTTAAGATAGTGACTAACAAAATAACTAAGTTTCTAGTAATACGAATAATGAAGTGACTATGTTTTTAGTAATATAGATGACATATTTTCAATATTTTGATATGAATTGCATATTTTCAATATTTTAAAAAGTTAAGATAATGACTAACAAAATAACTAAATTTCTTGTAATACGAATAATGAAGTGAATAAATTTCTTGTAATATGGACCACATATTTTCAATATTTTGATATGAATTGCATATTTTTCAATATTTTAAAAAGTTAGATAATGACTAAGTTTCTAGTAATACAAATAATGAAGTGACCATATTTTTAGTAAGATGAATAATATATTTTTCAAAATGGATGACATATTTTTAATATGTAAGTAGTTTAAATCTCATTAAATTAGTAATTATATTTGGAATGCTAGACAACTATGCTGAGCAACTAAACACCATATCTAGTTATTTTGTAGAATATTATTTACTCACTCGACAAACATGTCTAATGGCTAGACACATTATCTGGAACACTAAATAACTATATTGAGCAACTAGACACTATATCTAGTCATTTTGTAGAACATTATTTACTCATTCAACAAATATATCTAGTAACTAGACACATTGTCTATAATGCTAGACAAATATATCGAGTAACCAGACACCATATCTAGCTATTTTGTAGATTTTATTTATTCACTTGACAAATATATCTAGCAGCTAGACACATCATCTAGAACTCTGGACAACTATGTTGAGTAACCAAATATCATATTTAGTTATTTTTTAGAATATTATTTATTCATTCGACAAATATGTCTAGCGGCTAGACACCTTGTCTAGAGTACTAGATAACTATATCAAGCAACAAGATACTATATCTAGCCATTTTGTAGATCATTAACTCCACGTAATCAACATCATTCATATGGAATTCAATATGCTTTATGGCATAAATTGTACAATCTCTACTACATAGAAATAAAACAAGTTAAAATTTATTATAATATAATAAACGATACTCATGATTGTTTGAATAATTATTAACTTATCATGAAATATAATTAGATCGACATATCTCAATATGATTAACAAGCTAAATTAAAGGGGGAAAAAAGGTATAATTATGTGATCTAATATCCTATCTTGAGAGCTAGATATTTATATCGAGTTACTAGACATCATATCTATCGATTTTCCAGAATGAAAACCAGAAATACCGTATGTTTTTAATAACTTGACACGAACTTGCTCCAAAAAATTGTCAAATCACTAGAGAACTAGGTTGAGTCATGCTTCTTAAACTTAGAAGGCTACTAGATAGAAATGTCGCCAATAGTATTGTGTTACTAGATATAATTATGTAGATAATGAAGTAATTTATAACATTTATAATAGTAAGGATCGATGAACTTATTTTCACTATAATAATAACTAGGCATTTGTGCATAGTTTGGTATGTATGTAATAGCTAGAAAATACTATATAATGCTCTAGATGTGGTGTCAAATAACCATTTTACATTCTAGAAAATGACTAGACAATGGTATCTAGAAACTCAATCCTACTATTGAGCCTTCTAGACAAGGTATCAAGCATGTTCATGATAGTGCCGAGTGCCTTATCGGCAATGGATTAGATATTGCTAAACATATGTGTCTAGATTTGGTCGAGAAGATTTCGATCGCTTATGTTGACGATAGTTGCGACATGGCTCGATAGAGGTGTCAAGCATAGTCAAAAATGTACAACTTGTCGAGCTGCTAGACACCAGCACTCGACGGGGTTTCTAGAAGCTTAACACCCGTATCTAGGAAAATCTGGGCATCCTTTTTGACCCAAATATGCTTTTTGTAATTCTGGCTATAGTTCAGAGCTTTTCAAACTGAAAAATGGCTACAAGGATTGTATTTTTCACTGTAGTTTTAAATGATACTAGAAAATTTTCATTTCATCTATCAATCAAGCAAGAGTTTTACCAAAAATTAAATATTGATTTGAAACTTAAATATTACAATGGGAGGAAACTTAAAAAATATGGTATAATGAGGAGAATGACCATATTCTTCATGATTAATATATGAAGAAATTGGTGAGTTTAAGTGTTTTCATTTTTTTTGCTAAGATGAGAAAAAGAAAAAGAAAAAACGTGAAGAAGAAGACGAATAGAATAGAAAAAAGAGCTAATAATTTTTTTCTATTAAATTTAGTCAAAAAATAACATGGTGAACATGCCTTCTACCCTGCCTACCCTTTCACTCAGTGCGCACACTCATGTACGGAGGAATGCACCAATGCTGGCACTTGGTATAGACGCAGTCTCCTAACTACATTGCATTTCGTTATGGCCTCAATGAGGTTTGGTTACCTCTAAGTGATCTCTATCCCATAGAACATGACAATGTGCATTGCCATATCCATTGCTTTGGCTCTGATATCATTTGTCACAAGGGTCACGCCCTCAGCGTGAACATGTCCCGTGCGGCGCCCAGAACCTCAGGCCAACCTGCTCATCGATAACACGCATATAGGCAACATTGTCTGGTTTCACCCTACCTTGGGCTCATCAAGAGAACGGCTCCAGCTCCGACCAGTTTGTGCATGGACAGCCTAGCTCCATATAGATTATCCCATAAATCTCTCGCACGTCCCTCCAGTGTCTTCCCGTCCAATCAATAATGCTAACACGCAATTTGTCCCACTTATCACTTTCTAAGGGATTACAAACCCTCCCCCACTGAAAAACTATGCAAGTCTTCGTGCATAAAACCATCACGTTGAAATGCTCTACTCTGCCTAACCTTTCACTCCATGCGTACACTCATGCGCGAAGGAATGCACCAATGCTGACACTTGGCGTAAACAAAGTCTCCCAATGCTAGAGCTAATTATTTTTCTATTTAGAGGCATATAAGTCATTCCACACTATTATTTCTTCTTAAAAGAAGTGTATTCTTACCAAAACTTTTAAAAGGGAGCTAATTCCTAAAATTCACTACAAAAGTGATCTATTTCAACAAATTTCCCGTGCTTTGAGTGGTGATTATTCTTTTTCGGCAGCCATAGATCTAGTAGCATTACCTTACACCCAAACACCCGCAGCGCCCAACCCCGAAAGAAAAAAAAAAAAAACAAAAACAACAACAAAAAAAAAAAAAAAAAAAAACAAAAGAAAAAGAAAAAAAAAAAAGAGGAAGAAAAAACACTAAACTAGAAGCATTGGCATGAAATGTTGCAATCCATAAATGGTTCCCCTCAAAAATCCTTATTATCGTGAAACAGATACATCGCTTCCTGGGCCTCCATTAATGGTGGCCCACGAACATTAAAACTACGTTTTAGTAAATTGGTACAAAGATATAAGAGACTAGTACTTTCCAGAAAAGAATAGTACAAAGGAAAATCTAGAGGAGAAAAGAAAATGGATGAAAGCAGAATCTCAAGAATTGGTAAGTTATGCAGCAGCAGTGATGCACTGAATTGCCTCTTTGCATATGCCAGTCATAGTGGCTTCAGGGCCATAAACCTATAAGACAACATCGAGAAAAATCAACTTCGGAAAAGTTCTCATATAAACTCACATGATTAAAAGGTTCAGGTTCCGGTATCGAGGATAATATTAGTACCTCAATAGGAATGCCAATTTCGTCTCCAAGTGCCCGCATTTTTGCAAGGCCTCTCTGGTAGTTGGGACCTCCTCTTCTCACATAAATGTGCATCCTTGAAGCTTTAAGTTTTGATTCCTAAGTAATTATTGCACCATATAGTCAATTCTTACGGATCAAGGATAGTAACAAACTGAAACTAGCTTTGAAGCCTAGTCAGCCCACCTTTTCTTTCAAGGCTCGGATTATACCATTAAATGTGGCAGCTACATCAGTAAAGTTAGCTATTCCACCTCCAATTACAAGGGCTCTCTTGCGGCCATCAGGGTCAGCGGTGGCACACTGTGGAGAAAGAATGAGATTGTTTATGAAGCCAATGGAAGAAAAAAGATATCAAGAAAGTTTGAGGTGTGTATGCATGAAAGCTACAATGCTCATATTTAAGAAAACTAAGGGACTGTGGTCACACATGAGGTGACGAAGACCATGCTTAATATAGGAAGTGACTAATTCCACATAAGAAGAGGAAGAATCCTTACATCAATGACAACCCTGGCATACTGCAATACCTCCTCCTCGTTGGGTGCTCCACTATATTCAGCATAGTTTCCAAGTTCAGAGGCATAACCAAGATCTCCAACCTGAGCAAATAATGACCATAAATAAGTTCATGATGGATTGGAGGAAAGGAATCTTACTAATCCAGGTGAAACTTTTAGACCAAGAAACAATACCGTGTCTGCATAGATGACACTTGCACCTCCTCCAGCTACCATAGTCCAAATTCTTCCCTTTGGATTGAGAACTGTGAATTTCAATGATGCACTAGTCTGAAATTCCGAAATAAAATAAACTTAGTTCCAACGTTGGTGGTTGGCTTCCTATACATACAAGGATTAGACCGACTTCAGATCATTAAACAATGGCTATTGATCCAAGATTTACAGAACCTGGAAGAGTCATATTTTAACTTTTTCCTCCCAATATTAACAATGTTGAAGCAATCCAACATTTGAACCATATATCAAGGCTAGAGATTTGGAAAGAAATAGAAATATATAGGTTTCTTTCTTAAGAGTACTAGACAAAATTTAAATGAATACTTATCCTTGGAAGAGGTCATTATCACTTAGAAAATTTAATGATTAAGACATCTGTACATACCTTTTCATCTAACCCATGGATAAAACTTTCAGTAGGACTCATGACTCTTCCAAAAGGCATTGGAAATTCAATGTTGGCCCACCTGCAATAATGGAACGTGTCAGGTAAACTGAAGGAATTCGGAGAATTAGAAACATAAACTGCATAAATTTTTAAATTTACACAAGCCAACACAACAAAGAAATGAGGCATACTTCTTGAAATTCTTGAAAGCAGCAGTGTCATCAAGCTCGCCTCTCATATCCAAAGGATAAGGCTTTCCATCAACAAGTGCAAAAGGATTCATCTCTAGGAAAGTGAAGTCCAAATCTGGCACAAGAGAAGGAAAAAAGTTAACCTCAAGTAAAAGCTAATTAATTTGTCATTACCAGTCTAATACAGCAAAG
Source organism: Parasponia andersonii (assembly GCA_002914805.1). Classification (NCBI taxonomy): domain Eukaryota; kingdom Viridiplantae; phylum Streptophyta; class Magnoliopsida; order Rosales; family Cannabaceae; genus Trema; species Trema andersonii. Next base: position 122,142 of record JXTB01000342.1, on the reverse strand, counting down.
AATACCCAAGGACAATTTCTTATTTGGAGGATTGTCAAAGAGATTTACGAACCTTGAAATAGAGCAAAAACAACTTTAATAAACTCCTCGACTTCTCCCTTGATCTGGATTCAAAAACAAACTTAATGTCAATAATTTCAATTTAATTGGGGTTAGAATCTCGAAACGGAATAGATTTCTCATAAATATAGATGTTTATAATATACAGGAAAAAATAAGAAAATGAGTTTGAAGCTCATACGAAGTTAAATAATTGATTCTTACAAACCATACAGAAAAGAAAAATAGTCTACTATAGAGTTGAATATGCAGGAATTACCTCCAGGGGAAGGGTTGCGACTAGTGGCGCACATACTTCTGACGTGAAAGAAGCTCCTGTTGGAACAAATATAGTTTTGACCTGCATAAAGAATGGCTCTTCATAAACTCGTAGATGTAGTATAAGATCACATAAAGTGCCCAAAGAAAATCCTTCTTATTTAAAAAAATTTAAAAAAAAAAAGCTTTCTGAAAATGAATTTCAAATCCAAAATTACCTTATCCCAGTTCTCCTCAATTTCAATTCCTCCACACTCAGAAAAGCTAATGCTGGATCCAAGTCGTTCGGAGACAATATTAAGGTAAAACTCTTCGTTGTGAGGGATGAAAGGCTCAACAATAAATGTTGTAATGGGTCCTTTGCATCCACCCATCTCGACCTATGAAAAAATAAAATAAAATAAATCCAAAAAAAAAAAAAACGACAATCGGATTCACCACGTTGTGAAGTACATGAAAAGCTTATATCTACAAATGAATACAGAGGAAACAGAATATTCACCTCTTTGCCAAGTCGCTCCTTGACGAAAGTAGAAACTTGAGCATAATCCAGATTCAAAGCTACCAAACCGCTTTTCCCACGCTTTCCAAACAACATATCAGGTTTCACAACCAATTTGGAAGACAAAAGCCAAGGCTCCTTGTTTGCTAACTCATTGAAATCAGTTGATTCATTAACCTAGATCATAACACAAAACAAAACTCACCATTTAAAAGCCTAACCAATATTTCACCTATTCAAAGAGCCAGCTAGGCACAAGATACCAATCCAAAATGTTTTCATTTTCACAATTTAAATAATCTCAATATACAAATCCAAAATTTACACGCTAATTTCGACTATTACTATACATTGAGAGAGCAACTCAATCTTAATTCGCAACAAAGGATCACATAATACGCTCAAATTTTGACTATAGAAACATAGATTAGTTTAAACAAGTATATAAATGCATCAAAAATTAAAGCTTTACAGGGTCTTAATGTTGAAGATCTCGAAGCAAAATATGAAGAAAATCCATACGAAAACACTAACCTGAGCGGATTTGATCGGCAAATCGCGGCCAGAGAGCCTCTTGAAGTGCTCCTTCAACAATCTCTTCGAATCGTACTCTCTGATCTTCTTGCGAGCCATTTTTCAAGACCTGGACTTTTCACCACCAAATCGAAATCTCGTCTCAGATCCAAACCGAAAACAGTATCACCGTTTTTGAAACCAACAATTTGACAATTTGATCTTAAAAATGAGCCAAATTTTGTACATAAATTACGAAACGAAAACGAAAAACACCGATCTGAAAGAACAAAATTGCATTGAGAAATGTATAAGGATTACCTTTCTTAGAGAGAGAAGCCAAAGATTTGGGTGATTTTTTCTGAGAGAAGAGGGCGATAGACAGAAACACCACAACTGAAACTCTTGAACCCCTTCTCCATATTTATAGGAAGAGAATTGACTATTTATTTATTTTTTATTATTTTTTTATTATTTTTTTTTTTAGAGCGAGTTTGTTGAAATTTGTGTGGGAAAAATGGACAAATATACTTTTAAAGCGGGAACCCATTAGCTGACTGGACACAACACATGCGGCACCTACCTACCGTCTTGGACCAAATGCTTCAACTACAACCCTCTCTTCGGTTAGTTCGTTTGTTTGGTACAGCCGATTCGGTGCTTCGCGTGCTACATACTCTCCGTGCGCCTGAGGCCCGGATCACCTTCCCATTCTTTTACTTTTTGTCTTTTTTTTTTTTTCAAGAAAAAAAAATCTGAGTTCGGTTCTAAGAGGACTCTTTTTGGTCCAAAAACGGGTTTTTTTTTTTTTTTTGAAAGACCAAAAACGGGTATTTAAGTTGATTGACTTAATTGGTAATCTTATAAAATTGGAAGTTTGGAATGCCAAAATAAAATATATTAATGTTTTTGCCAAATTACGAAAGCTGCCAGAATGGAGTATAGCACAATAGCTCATGCGAGATTTTTCTTTTGATTTTTTTTATTGTTTAACATTTTCATGTGATATAGATAGTGAAAATTGTTATTATTCTTATTTTTTTTGCTCTGAAAAAAAAAACTTTAATTAAAAAGTAAAAAGCAAGATAGTTCCACTCAAAAAAATAAAAAACAAGATAGTTGACACATGGAAATCAAACTCCCGAGTAGAAAAAAGATTAGAAATTGTCCCCTTAAAAGCCCAAAAGGTAAAAACATGTAAAATCATATTGAAATCTCTCTGGACCCAACGGAACTTTGACTAACAAAATAGAACATAAACTAAAAATATCTTCCCAAATATGGGTTAACTGATAGATAAGAATTAACTTACTAATAAACGAATTTACTACGATCAAAGAGTCACTGAAAATAAATTTAACCCTTAAGTTTCAATCCTAGCACAATTGTAAACCAAACTGAAAAACTCGCAATTTTGCCTCAAGGGCTGAAAGTGACTCAAAACACTTAATAACAACCAATTTAATACCGAACTGTCCATTCTCAATGACACACTCTGCCGCAACTCGGCTGTCTTTAGTATTATCGACTTCATGGTCTATGGAGTAGTACGATGTTGAACAAATGTATTAGATGTTACATTTTGTTATTATTAATTGGAGAAAACGTTTCAAGAAAAAAAAAGTTATAAATTATTTTTTTGGGATATTATTATTTTTATATTTTGTATTTTGACATTTTGTTATAATTATATATTATATTTTGATTATTATCAACATTGATTCTTAGATTTGAAATCTGTTACAAATTGATATTATGACACTAATTTAGAGTAGTTAATTTATCAAGATGTCGTTTAAAAAATTAAAAATAAAATATATAAAAAATTATCTGAGAATAAATTTATTAAATTATATTCGTAAATTAACTATTTGAAATTGATGCTAGTGTATAAATTTATAACAGATTTTAAATCTAAAGATTAATGTTGATAATAACCAAAGTACAAGACATAAAAGAAATAATGACGCATTTACTTCACTGTAATCGTAATCAGAATAAATAAAAAGAAAAATGAATGAGAATAAAATAGAATGGTATGAGAATCATTATTTGTGTTATGTTGTTTACTTACAACTAATAAGAAAATGAATCGTATTCATTAGAATACTATTCATTTGTTTATTTAACCCAAAAAAAATAATGAGAATGTATTATATTTACTAAATTATCCTTCTAAATGTATATACATTTTAAAATAGATAGAGTTTTCAGGGTACAATTTTAATAATTAAAAAAAATAAGTATTTATGAATAATCACATTTCTTAAGGTATTAGTGGGGAAACATTCTCATTCTTTTCTCATAAATTTGAGTATGCCCTACACATTTCTCATTTTCTATATTTTAGTAAACATTTAAATAGGAATCATTACCTCATATATCATTCTCATTACTCTTCGGTAAATATGCCATCAAAGTGATACTATCTTTTTTTTTTTATGAAATTTTATATCTTAAAAAGAATATGACGCGAAAACTCTTTGAATTGATTTTTTTTTCCTATAAATGTCTTATAATTTGACTATTTTGAAATCCACTTCCTCATGTTAATTTAAATTGGGAAAATGATAATAAATATTAGAATTACCCTTAGTGGATAGTAAATTTTAATTAATATTATATTTTTAGCCTGTGTTTGGATACATAAATACTTGTTTTGAGACTTTTTTTTATTACATATAAGGTCATTTAAAAAATCCAAATATTATTTGGGAACTAACATAGATAATTCTTAGATTTAATTTAAAATAAAAATTTATCTTTCACTAAAGGTAACTTTGTTATTTTTCACTAGTTTTGATGATATAAAGAGATCGAATTTCAAAAGTAGTCAAATTATAAAGCATTTTGTAATAACAAAATTAAATTCAAATGTTTTTTTCCTACAATTCTTGAAACACAGGTTTTCAGACAAGGGATTTTGTTTAAATAATATGAAAAACAAAATTATTTTAAGACGTTTTCTCTTATTGATTGTGTGATGACCTTAACTTGCACACTGGGTAAAAAGAAAGTAGAAATGATATAAGGAACATTAAATTATTGAACCTATAGAAAAGATCATAAAATGCAAAATTTCCAATTTGTTGAGACTTCGTGCCTCGTCAAATCTAAACGCATCCAAATAACTCAACGCTCTCTTTTTTTAAAGATATTAGAGGAACTCATTTTCCCAAAATTAAGTTTATAGCCAAATGTAACACGTTCATGTCAATATAATCAGTGGCTATATTAGTCTCTATCAACAAATTAGTCATTTTCTGTATGGGTGTACGCACGAAAATTTTACATTTTGGTGCACTTGGAGTTAGACCAATTCATATTGCTATTAATTAAAACATATGTACTATTTTTAGGATTATATATGAGTGGGCCATGCATGTTTAATTCCGTATTTGGTGGATTACAAGTTATACTGTGAAAAAAATACAATTAAATTGACCTGTAATATAAATCTGTGTTATAAATGTTTGCCAATAATATGTATTGATATATATATATATATATATATATATATAGTAATATCAACAGTGGAGGCTTTTCTCAAAATGACTATAGATGACAAGAAGGTAAAGGAAATTACATCACTTTTGGTGATACACATGCCGAGTCCACTACTGGACGAGAGTCGCCTTTCAAAGTAAACCCAAAAGAAAAAGAAATTATTTATTAGTTTTTTCAAAGCAATTTTTCCCAAAGTATCATATCGTGAAATGGTATTTAATTTTTTATTCTTCTTATTTTTTTATATATTTATTTTCTGTGGGAATAGGCCTAATTCTTTACGAGTCATTCATTTCGAGCAATAGGAATAGCAATAACAATTTAAACACCCGTCTAAGTAAGGAGTCGACATACTCCAAAGCCATATACATTTGGTCAACACTGTACAGCAGCTAGCTCTCATTGACTTCTTGCTACTTGTTATTAATTGTTATTTAGGTAAATTTACTCCTACAATTAACAATCTCATGTTGCCCACTTCACATGAGTATTAGGATTGCAGAGGTTTAGTTTTCTGACCAAAATTAAAAAAAAATTATTTATTTGATTTCAATTGGAAAAAAGTCGTACCAAACAAAACTGATTAATTCATTGTCCTTCAAAACTTACGATTATCCACTATATTTTCGTAGGATATACACAGTAGCATCCTGGCATTACTAATAGAATCAAACCAAAGTCACAAGATGGAGATTTCAAAAAATAAAAAAATAAAAATTTCACAAGATGGGTTTTGCAGTACTGCTTGTGAATCAAAGAGAAAAGATTGGAATCTGTTATGATTAATTAAGAGCCACTGAATATTTTTAGATTTTATTATTTTGTTGGTAAACAATATGAAAATAATAGTGACAAGAACGTAAACGAACGTGGAGATGTTCGCACTAGAAAAAGTCTCTGTCTATTTGGTAGCACATTGAATTGATTTGAATAAAAAATGAGTTACTCAGGCAGACACTGTTGAATATTGACTCGGTGCATGTCGTCTTTTGTTCGTACTAGAAAGTATTGGAATATTTTGTGTGGAACTCGTGGATGCATGACATCGATCGATCAATTTGGACTTGTAATTCTTTCTGTATATTTGAACTGCATCCAGTTCAGATAGTATACAAATATGTAAGACTTTTTTGGAGAAGGAACTTGTGGTGATCAGCTACTGACCATTATATATGAGTTTGAAAATTGATTTATACCACGTACTAATCATTACCTTTTATTATGTATAGAAGCCACACTTTTTTATATTTATTTAATTACTTTTATTTTTTTGGGGTCACCTTGGAACGGTGCGACTCATGACTGAGTAACAGTGTTATGTGCCTTTGTGAGGATATTCCTGAGTTTCCTTTTTTTTTTTTTAAATAATAAATATATTTATCTTTCCATCGACAGTTTGAGATGCAGATGTGTAAAGCTACAAAATTTTAAAAAAACCAATTACGTTATATTAAGTTAATCTTTTGGAGTAGAGTATTCATTTTCATTGTTTGTTGGTAATTAAAGGAATCTTTGTCTTGTTATTTGTTAATTGCCCTACTCTTCTTTTTATAGCTCTACCAGCTCTGCCTCCTAAAACACCCAAAGCCATTGCCTCTAAAGAAGTCTATCGTTTCAGTGTTTTTTTTCTCCTCTTTAGATTATTTTCGTAATTTTTTTTATGTATTGTCGTTTTCACGTAAGTCTCCTTTGTTTAGGTGATTGTCGTTTTAATGTTCTCATCATTTTTCCAGTTTAGTGGTGTTTTTGTATTTATTTTTTTATTTTTATTTTTTTGACATTGTGTTTTTTGTATTTTTATTCTCATATATATTTGTCTTTTTGTCTGTTCTTTGCTTCCTTAGAAGTACTGTCACTTTTTAGTGGGAATCACGTGCTCACTAGAAGATAATACATCGTTGAACATGTATAGTATGGTAATTTTTGTTTTATTACGAGTTGATTTGGTAGGAAGAAACAAAAAAAATTTGAAAAAAAAAAAAGTTAATACAAAAATAAGAAGCAACGTCGCAAATCCTGACCTTGAAATCGATTCACTGTGCACAATACAAAAATGTGGAGCAACGTTGTTTGCAAATTCTTGATTGTATCAATTATTAGTTCATTTGCTGTTGGATCTTGGATGTCATCTAATACATTATATCTTTGAGTTTTGTTATTGTTATACAGTTGACCATTGTTAAAAGCAAGTATAATTATTTTAGCATAATTCGAAAGTCAGTGCTGAGTTAACTATTTTATTTTTTTGTTAATGTTGAAAAACACTAAACATAGCTGAATCATCATGATATTGTTTCATACATCTAGCTGACAAAACTTAATGTCTTTTACTCAAAATAAAAAGGTTTTTTTTTTTGGAGGAATAACACTATAATATAACATTTCAAATAACATTCGGATTTTTGAAATATTAAAAAAAATATATTATTTAAAATATATAGTTTCACCAAGGGATAATATCAAAAAAAAAAACCGCCACATTTAGTGTTTTATTAAAAAAAACAAAACAAAAAAAAGAACCACTTTTTCATTTATATCAAATTAAACATTCAAATTGTATTTTCCTATCTAATAGGACCAGAACACAACTTTGATCAAAATTAAAAACTTATATTATTTAAAAGACACTTTTATCCATAAAAATTATAAAATACAATAAAAGAAAATTATTATTAATCAAATAAATAGTTGAAAGCTCCTAAATTTTTTTACTGTCTCCTTTTTTTTTTTAACTTTTAATTGTTTTGAATGGTTTAAATTCTTTTTAAATTTCAATAATTATTATTTTAATTTGAAATAATTAAAAACAGAAAAAAACGAGGATTCTTTTTTTTTTTTTTT
>JXTB01000342.1:73935-111324 GCA_002914805.1 Parasponia andersonii | reverse complement strand
TCGAAGCATTTTCATGTCGGCCAAAGTTTGAATTATTTAATGAATTATTAATTAATAAAAATATTATTAATTAATAATTAAATAAATAGTTAATTTCTTTAATTAATATAAAAATATTAAAAGAAGATAAATTAATAATACAAATTTTATTAAATAAAGAAAATGTACAAACTGTTTCTAAAATTACAACATATAAAAAAAAACGTCTACATTTCTTGAGTCACAAGAGGTGACATCTTGATGCTAAGTTTTGCAATCAAGGTTTGAAACATCTAGTTTTGCTTGTTGAGTTACTATTAAATCTCTTCGAGCCGGCATTAGTTCTCCGCTTCTTTCTCGGCTATCTGTCGCTGAGTCTCATCGTTCCGTTGTGCGTACTCCACATCCTTCTTAATCAACTGTTGCTTCAATGTGGCAATGGCCTCAACGACTTGTCTCGTGTTGGTAACTCTCGGTCCTCCTACACTCTTCAGCCGAGGAAGCGCTCCCAATCCTTTCTTCTACCTAGATCTAGTTCCTAGAGTCTGGAACATGATTTGAAATTTATCGACCTATTCTAGCCACACCACGGGCTCAGTAGAGGAGGTAATATCCCCAAACTCGAGCTGAGCACGAGCTTGAATTTGAGTGAACACCAGCCCTAGACATAGCCATCTCTGGTTGAATTTGAGTGAACACTTTTTTCCAAATATTTTTTTTATTATATGCACACATGGCACTAAGTACCAAAAAGTGTGCACACTCACTCAATGCATGGTGCACACATGGCACTTATTACGAAGTATAATATATATGGGCACCAATCTAGTAGATATATTTTTTTTTTTTTACATATGCATAGGTATTAATTTGGCCAATAAAAATTTAGCATGCATATTTTTTTATTGTAAAAAATAAGAGAGAGAGAACATTAATGATGTTCCAACGGTTAAAAAAAAAATACTTATTAGATTGGCAACCTCTATATATATATATATATGCACACAACATTATTTACCAAATGTGTGCACATTATTATAACAAAATCACTAATTGAAAAAAAAAAAAAACAGAAAAAAAGATTTAAAAATCAGGGACATGTTTCATTAATCATAAATAATAAATCTAAACCTCCCTACTCAAAAAATTAATGAAACCATTTTAATATAGTAGCTACTCAAAATATCAATTCCCTAAGGTATTGATACAAGAAACCATTTTAATATAATAGCTACTCAAAATACCAATTCCATAACGTAAATATCAATTCCCTAAGGTATTGATACAAGAAACCATTTTAATATAATAGCTACTCAAAATACCAATTCCATAACGTATTGATACAAGGCGTTTGGGGACACGTCGACATGGACAACGATTAACAGTTAAATCTTTCCACGCGCCCCAAAAGTGGTCGGAGTTCGCCAGGTAACCAGAGAACAAACAAATTTTCTAGTTTCGTATTGAAAATGATTGTATACACTAAGAAGAACAACTCTGCATTCAGACAAACTACACCACCCCGTTTAACCTCTCTCTCTCTCTCTCTCTCTCTCTCTCTCTATTATCTGATTAACCCATCACCATCACCATCACCATCATCGTAATTGTTTTACCTTTTACTGTTTTCTCTGTCCCCAGCTGAGTAGTCCTTTCCTTTTTTTTTGTTTTGTCATGACAAAAAAATGCCCTGAAACTCTTATCAAGTACCGCCTACCAAGATTTCGTTTTATCTATCAAAGATTCAACGTGAAAAAGCCGTTCAAACCAAAATTAGATGGAATATTCATGGAATTGAAAAGCAAAAACACCATTGGAACATTTTCGTACTTACATCGTAAGCTTAAACGTGATGTTATCTCTAAAAGCTTAAACAAAATTACCTCCCAAATGGCTACAAGTTGCAACAAGCTCTCCCCAACACCTTTTGGGCATTTTGAGCAATACAAGCGAAAAATCTTTCTAAGATAACATATGTGGGCCACAAACACCAAAAGTTTCCACGGGGTGAAGCGTTTCACGCTGTCCTTAAAAAATCACATAACTCTCGTCTTTGGACCAACCAATCAATAAAAAGTCAAATGGAATAACGAGTTTATATTATCCTTATCAACACTATTATTCTTTGATTTCCATCAACTACTTAGAGTTTTCATATTCATAATTAAACTACCCAAAAACCTAAGATTTCATTACTACTTCGATGAAATCCATTGTTAACACAAAAACCCAGAACCAAATTTCTGTTCTTAATCCACCGAAACATAAATTTCTCCGAACCAAGCAAACCCAATTCCACCAATTCAATCCCAAACAAGCAAGTATTCTCAAACAGCTACCAATTTAAAACAAAACCCAAGTANACAGACTGGGGCCACATGATATGGTTAGACATTCGGTTTAACGGGAAGATGACATTAGAAAACAAAAAGACATGTTTGCGGATCTGATGAGACTACTTAAATGATCATCTGCAACAACTGAAATTAAATGGTTGCTTATAAATGCATACCGATGTATACTCAGGATCAAAATAGCCAAATGTACCAAGCACTCTAGCTGTCACATAGGTCTCCTCGCCCTCTGGCATTAACTTGGCAAGACCAAAATCAGATATCTATTAAAAAAAAAAAAAAAAAAAAAAAAAAAACAAGAGTGAGATTCTCACCGAGAGAAGAATGAGTGAAGAAAGATGAGTGAGTGATGCGATTTTAAGAGAGAAAGACATGAGATCTATGAATTTTGTAAGAGAAAGGTTGAAAGGAAGCGAGCTATATGATTTTTAAGAGAGAGAGAGAGAGAGAGATGCTCATATGATATGAGTACGAAAATGAAGCGTGATCTAAGTTTAGTTAATAAGATAACATTTACCGAAGAGTTCATATTTTCATGTGCAAATGTTTTTTATAATATATTTATAAAAATGATTATTTGAAAAATGACCTTGTTTTAATTTAAGGTTACGTTTGGTAGGATGGAAAAAAGAAGAGAAACGAAAATTTTGGATAGAAAAAGAGAAAAATAAAATTTGGATTATTTGGTAGAAAAAAAAAAGAAAGAGAAAAAGGAATGAAAAAAAGTGGGGGGTTCTAATCACATATTTAATTCCAAAAAATGGAGAGAAAATGAGGAAGAAAATTTTTTTACTAATATTTTAAAGTGAATTTGTTAAATTAATCTTATAAATTATTTTTAAAATTTTAATAAAAATAACAAAATAGTCATTTTAAAATATACTAATTTTCTTTCCTTTCTATGTACCAAATAATAATAAATGAAAGACAATTTCCTTTCCATCCTATATATTTTCTTTCTCTCATAATTTTTCCTTTTCTCTTATTTTCTTTCCTCTCTACTAAACATAGTCTAAAAGAAGATTTTTACCGACGGACAACACAAATCCGTCGGTAAATGTATTTTTATAAAATGACTATTTTTTGGATAAAAAATAATGGCGCCTAAAAATTAATACTCACAGAAAAAAAAAACCTGGTTGCTAATAAAAAATTAATCATACGTCAGTATATTGAACATTTACCAACGAGTTCGGTTTAAAGGTCCCAAAAGTTGATTTTTCAGGTTATCATTTGCTGACAGAATTCGGTCTAGATCATAGATAAATTTCACTCTCCCCGACAAATTGACCTTAATCCGTTGAATAAAATTGATTTTCTTGTAGTGATTACTGTAATTTATTTTATGTTCATGTATCCTTTTTTCTTATGTGTTCTTTTTTCGATTGAATTTAATTAATTATTGTCTATACAAGATAAAATGATGTTAAAATTATATCTTAGTGGCAAATCATTATTATGATATTGCGAAAATTTGAATCTTTATGGTTGTTTTTGAAGGTTGTTCCTCTTTTTGGTTTTTATATGTTTAGTATACTGAATTGAATAAGATCTTATATTTTGGGTTTTTTGAACACTAACTTTTATTGAATTAGTATTTGTATGACAATGTTGTACTTTTATTGAATTAGTATTTGTATGACAATGTTGTATAGTTCGTTATATTAGTTAAGGAGTGTCACCCTGCGTAAGAGATGTAGCTTTGTTTGTGGACATATTGTTTCTTTGCTCCTATATTTTGCCTCGAGAGTATGATTATATCACATTTAATTCATAATTAGCAAAATAGTCACACCTTATCCAAAAGTGGCAAAAACAATCTTATTTTGCCCAAAAATCAACTTCTTGATCAAAGACTTGTATAGGTGAAATGAGACAGCTTTTGCCATTTTTGGGATAAAATGTGCTAAAATCAATTATATTAGAACAAAATATAACCAAAGTTTTAAAAAACTTAATTGGAAATTGAGGCGTTTTTTTTTTTAACCTCACGAGGCATAAGCCTCGAGGTGAACTGAGGCGTAAACCTTGACTTCAAGTAATAAAAAACCTCATAAAAATTCATAAAGAAATAGAAAACTCCTAAAAATAAAAGTTTTACATGACATTATAATAAAAAGACACAATTGTATAATAAAGGTACAAAATTCATGACAATTAGTAGCAAAATATTTTATAAAACCATGAACCATAATCATCAAAAATATAAATTTTAATATTAATAGCATAAGAATAGAATTTAGATGTCTAAAAATAATTTTCTAACTCAAAACCTTAGGAGGTCTTCATTCTCAATCTCAGTATCATCATAACTATTATGATTTTCAGAAGAATCATCATATTGAATAGCTCGATCATCTATTCTATCACTCTCATCACCATATTCAAATTCTTCTTCTTTATCCAAATCTGTTAGAGCTTTTTCTTTTTCTATGTCATAACATTTTAAGACAAATAATTTATAATATAATTAATGCTATGATCTATAGCTAAACTTAATTACTTATATAATTGATAATATGATAAGATTTTGATAATAACCTTTTCTTGATACTTAGCTTCTCCTGCATCCTATACATTAATTGCCTCATCCAAATCACTTATTCTAGTTTCTTCATCATCTTCATCATTTGGGTTTGCCACCCATTCATCATTAGAAGATACATTTTCAACAATCAAAGGATCATCTTCTTCCTTACGTGATTGTGCCTTCAAAAATTTATGCTTCAATTTTTTGTTATACATAATGTAGACCAAAGTATTTATTTTAGACGTAGTTAGTTGATTTTTTTCTCTTTGTATGCACTCGATTGAATGTACTCCAATTACATTCACACACCAATGATAAATAAGTAAGACTTAGGACTCTTATCATAAATGCTTTTAGTTCTGAAACTTTATCTCCAAATTGATCTTACCAGTCAACTATATGGTAAAAAAAGAGAAGAAATTGTGTAAATAACTCTTATATCTACAAAGTTAAAAAAAAAACAGATGATAAGTCAAATGTATTCACCTAGCTGACGTATTTGGTATTATGCAATGGTTGCTTTGAAGCCAAACAACCCTTGCTTATATTTATATTCACCAAGTTGTTCATCGACTTTTGCATAAGTTGTGGATTTAATATGAGCCTATCCATGCAATTGTACAAACCTAGCTTAATCTCCAGATGTTAAGAACAATCGGGACTCCATATGAATCTAGGATTTAAGTAATAAACAGTAACATGTAAGTGGCGATGCAATTGTGAATCCCACTTGTCATAAATAATATCTCAAATCTCTTTATAAGAAGATTGATCTCCATCTAAGTTCTTTACAATTTTCTGCTTTGCCATATCCAAAGCACCATAAATAAATTCCATTATAGGTGTCTTCTCACCATCAACTAACCTTAAGACTTCCACTAGAGGCTTTGTAGTTTAATAGCATAAATTACATTAGGCCAAAATGTGTTGTCAATTATGACAAATTTTTTCACAACTTTCCTTTCAGATTCTTTTGCCCATACACATGTTGACCATTGTTGAGAAACAGACATCATTTGTAAAGGTTATTTCACTTGACACAAGCTTTCTAAAGTCAAAAAAGTAGTGATAAATTGGATAACAGCCGGTCGAACAAATTCTCTCTTTGCATACTTTCTCGTTAGGCTCAACACCCATTGATGGATGTAGATAAAGTTACTCACTCTTTTTGCTTTATTGAACGCTTTTTTATGTTGTGGTAGTTCTCCAATCTTTTCAAACATTAAATCAATATAATTAGTGATATATAAAGTCCAATACAATTACTTCCTTTTTTTATTAAAAGATTCTCAATTGCCTTGTATGCACTTATATTATCAGTTACCACTTGAACAATGAGATTTGCTCCAATTTCTTCGATAATATCATCAAGTAATTTGAACAAGTTTGCATCTTTAATAAAATCTGATACATAAACTTTTTTCAAAAAAACTGTCCTATAAGGATTGTTAATAAGAAAATTGATCAGGCCTCTATTTCTATCATCTGACCAACCATCTGATGATAGTGAAACTCATGTCCATTTTCATGTTGTTTTTATGTCATCCATATTTTTCATTATAGTTTTTTCATTCTTCATCCAATATCCATATTCACATCTCATGTATTGTAGGATCTTTTAATCTTCTACCATAATTTCCAATGGATCATAACATGTTGAAATACTAAGGACTCCTTGTAGCATTAAATGAAATTTCATTCTCAAAAAAAGAATCTTCTAATGTCTAAACAAACTTGATTTCGATGCTCTTTCGCAATAGTTGGAGTAATTATTTTTGCGATGACATTGGGTGACTTTTCATCGTCATTTTCATTCAAATCAACAATAAACCAATCTATTGGTCCCTAAATTACTCGAGAGGAAAGACTACTGCCATCGGAGCAAGAATTCATTTCTTCAAATGGAGAACTATCGCTGCCACTACCGAAATAAGCTCCTGAGTTCACCAGTTCATCAAAATTTTTTTTTTTGGATTTAAATGCTTTAAATTAGTAAAGTCCTTCATATATTCAATCATCTCTTGTTTAGATTTTTGCGGTACTTTTAGGACATGGTGTTACAAGTATCTCTCTAAGATGATCTTTCAACCTCTTAATACCACCATGATAACCTTACTACAAAACTTATATTTTAGGAAAACATATCCTTTTTTTCCCGTCTCCCGGAACAACAACTTGAATTCCATATTTTCATGAAGGATCCTTTCTTTGGCCCCCTTTACTTCTATCACTAACCCCAATCTCATTATCTTTAGAACTTCTAACCATTTTATTCTACTTTAATCAACAAAAAAGAAAAAAAAAAAAAAAAAAAAAAGCTCTAAATCAATCACATGCTAAGTGATCAGACAATGAAATTAATAACTCTTATTTTTAAGCTAAAATTGACACTCACCAACTAATAAGAGTGGCCACTGCTAATTATTTGAGAGTGATTTGAGAGTGAATAGAAAGAATATTGTTAGAAAAGAGAGGAGGACGAAAAAACCAAACTTCTATGAGGAGTGAAGCCATTATAAGTGAAGAGAAAGTTGAATTTGTGCTGTATATTTTTTTTTTCCCCTGAAACAACAACTGCAAACGAGGAAGAAAGAGTGAGATTGAAGTTGTCACGAGATTTGGGAGGGGAGGAAAGTGACTGCTCAGACGTAACTTTGGTGTTTTAATAATCTGAATGTGTTTTGTTTCAATTTTTAGAATTTAAGAAGCCCAAACTTATAAATTATTAATTTTAAAAAAGTCTTAAATATTTAAAAAAAAAACTATTCAGGTTAGGTTAGTTGTGGTAGAAAAAAAAAAAAAAAACTTAAATTAATTAATTATATAGGTCAGAGATATAAGATGTTTAAGCCTCGTAAGTCTCAAACACGACCAGATGAGTTGTAGCCTCGGAGGTGGTTTTCTTCCCCTTCGCCTACCTTTTAAAACCATATCTGTATAACAATTAGCAAAAGTCAAATGACAAACGAGCAAGTGATTATTAGCATTCTCTCTTCATAATCATACGCAGTCAACGCAGCAGCCAAAAAGGACAAAAAAAAATCAAAAAGTCTGTCTATATGGGTTACTTTATTCCCACTCTCTCTCGCTCTATTTAGTCTGCCTTTTCTTCAAATAAAAAAAAAAAATAACGAATAGTGACGTGCCACACTGTCATAGGCTGGCTTGGTACAGTCTAGGGCTCAAAGAAAGGATCGATTCCTTCTTAATTTGCCCCAAACCGTCTTATTATACGCTCTTGGAGAAGACGAAGAAGAAGATTAGGGGTAATTTGAAATTGAGAGGCATGGCCAGTTTTGAAGAGTGGAAGACTCAACTGGAGCAATGGTGGAATCAAGCTCTTCGGTACATTCATCAGATACCACAAGATCAGCTCTACGCCGCTCTTGCTGTCCTCATCTTCACATTCCTTTTCCTCATTCTTGGTATGTTTTTTTTTTTTTTTTTTTTTTTTCCCTTTTTTTCAAATTTCGTCTCCGGATTTGTGTGAATTTTGATTATAGAATTTGTTGATTCCAATTATGTATTTCAATTCCCATTTCCCCCTTTTTGTTTTTGCAGTTCGGTTGCTTAAACGCACAAAATCTAACACCATTGTACTCAGTGGGCTTGGTGGTAGTGGCAAGACTGTTCTTTTCTATCAGGTGAGCACTCTCGTTGTTGGGCTTTCTGGGTTTTTGGTAGTGCAGAATTTGATGTTTGTTTTTCTACATTTACTTTAGTATGTGCTCTATTTTGGATCTGTCGGGCGAGTGGTACTGGAGCTTAGTATTTGAACAATTGGCTTTTGTTGCATGTGGATGTTATGCCATTGTTTACAGAAGTCAAAATTTTGAGTGTTATGCTGTCTTACAAAGCTTTTGGGTTGTTGTGTGTTGTTGAATTCTGCATAATGGTGCAAGTTTTCTATTTATTTATTTATTTGGTATATAAAGTAGTGTATCCGTCTGCAGACTGTAATATTCTCCTGGTTTTTGCATATGGGTATAGTACGATTGTCCTTGTAAGTCAAAATTTTGGGTATGATGCTAATCTGGAAAGCTATTAGGTTGCTGAATGTTGTTGAATTCAGCATAGTAGTGTTATTCTTCTATTTTGCGCTGCCTCTTTTGTAAATAATGGCATTCTTTTGAATTTTTCTTTGAGTTATGAAACTACCTCTTTTGTATATAATATGAGTAGAGTCATCTGCATTGCTCTCCTGTTTGAAATCTTCGTTGAGTTATGAACAATGATTTAATTATGCTTCACTGATGTTGTTTTATTTCTTACCACATGAATTTTTGCCTATGGCCAGCTACGGGATGGTTCTTCGCATCAGGGCACTGTTACATCCATGGAACCGAATGAGGGCACATTTGTGCTGCATTCTGAGAAAGCAAAGGTGACATAATTTAACTTTCTTTTGCTACATGCTGCATTATTAGAAAAGTTGATTTAACTTGTGTTGTTTACACGTATATTTTTCCCCACTTTATTGCCTTTATTGTGATAAAAGGAATGCTTAGTTTTTATATACTTACTTCCTACATTCGAAATGCTATCAGCTGCTAACATACTTCTCTTTACTTATGATGTTTTGTTTTGATTTTTTTTCCTTTAACTTTCAAATTTACAGAGTAATCTCATTGATACTTTCTTTATCTTCATATTTTGGGTATCCTCAACAGAATGGAAAGCCAAAGCCTGTTCATGTTGTTGACGTTCCTGGGCATTCTCGTCTTCGACCTAAGCTAGATGAGTTTTTGCCTCAAGCGGCTGGTATAGTTTTTGTGGTGGATGCTTTGGAATTTTTGCCAAATTGTCGTGCTGCTTCAGAGTAAGATATCATCTTCTTCTTCTCTCTCTCTCTCTCTCTTCTTCTTCTTCTTTCTACTGGGTTTCTATATTTAGTCTAAAGTTCAATTATCGAAAGAAGAATTCTTATTTGTACTTTGTTTTCTTTTTCACTATCCTGATAAAATTTGGGTGACCCTGATAGGTCTTTCATGCCTAAAAGTTATAATGTTTAGTGAACTAATTTTTCGAAAAACTAAGACACTGGCTTTGCTATGCTTGTATTCTGTGTGCTATCATGCAACACGCTGATATGTATGAAACCAAGTTTCTAACAATTGTACGTTACATGGAAAAGGTACCTTTATGAAGTTCTAACCAAGGCAAGTGTTGTGAAGAAGAAGATTCCAGTGCTCATTGTCTGCAACAAGACAGACAAAGTGACTGCCCATACTAAGGAGTTTATCCGTAAACAAATGGAGAAGGAAATGTAAGACTTCGATTTCTTCTTGATACTCTGATGTGTTTTCTGTAGTTAGATTTTTAAATGTTTGATTGCTCGTTGCTTTGTAGCAATAGATGGGTTTATGTTGTTGGTTATATGTAGTGGCTTAACGTTTTTGTCTTCACTATAAATGAATGAGAATTTCATAATATTTGTTTTTGATAACTTCATATCGGTATAATGTGACTTTTCCGACCAGGTAAGAGGTTTATGTTTCTGGTTAAGCTCTTTCTGAAAATATGAGCTTATAGTTATAATTGTCCTCTTTTGGCAGTGATAATTGTTTCATATCATGATCTATTTTAATTGGAAGGTCTCTATACGTGATTATTTGTTGTTTTGCCTTTCATTTATGGCTCTGCTTCTATGTATTTGGATAATCTTATTTATTTGTCTACTGTTACTTTACAGTGACAAATTACGGGCATCAAGAACTGCGGTATCTGAAGCTGATATTGCAAATGAGTTCACACTTGGGGTACCAGGAGATGCATTTTCGTTCACTCAGTGCCATAACAAAGTTACAGTTGCTGAAGCTTCGGGCTTAACTGGTGAAATATCTCAGGTGGAGCAGTTCATTAGGGAGCATGTAAGGCCTTAGTTAGGTGTTCTATCACATCTCTTGAAATTAAAGTACTTGTGCACAACCAAGCTGCTGAAAGCTTAAGCTAATGTAAAGATTGCAGTGTTTAGCAGAGTAAATTTAAAATTGAAGGAAGAAAAAACAAGAGACATATTGAAAATCTGTTTTCGGCAAGAGTCCATCTGAAAGTTGAAACAATGATGTACAACTGTTTATGGTGATCTATCCAATTTGATATATCTTCAACTCATTATACTTTTACTTGCATCTCTATTAATTGGAGGTGTTCAATGCTCTCTTTGACTTTTACTGCGTATTGACTACTTTTGTTGCTTTTAGTTGTGGGTTTTTTCTGAGATTCTGTTCTGTGGAGTTCACTCTTTAAGCATTGACTGTCCAGCTTTACATGCCTCGACTTGTTGCATTGCATGAACACTGATGAGACAAACGAATCTTAAAGCTGTTGCATATGTACAAACAATGCTTCGTAGTCCATTCCCCAAAATGGAAGAGAAAACATAAAGATAATTCGTAGTCTTATCACTGTTGGATTATTATTGTATATGCTTGTATGCATGAATGCTAACAGTTGATGTTCAAATTCTAATGAAGGATCCGATACATGTGTACTTTTTTAGTACCCAGCAAAATATGTAGTACTTTCTAGTAACATGGATTGAAACCTCAGTCAGAGTGGGAAAGATTCTTGCATAGCTATAAATTTTCTCTTCCTATAGAGCTATTGTGGCAATAGCCCAGGTGACACACAGCTGAAGTTGGCATCTCCTCCTGTGTCCTCACCTCACAATCTGAAAAGACTCCGGGAACGATCTGGAAAGTAAGACGTTTTTTATCCTAATAATCAAAGCAAAAATGCCGTAGCATGGAATATGCGTCAAGCCTACTCCGATGTACCTGTAACATTGGTGTCAACAAGACTCATGAATGAATCAGCTTAATTTTCTGGGCTTAATTTCTCAACAATGTGGAGCTTATTTGGATTCACTTACGCATTCTTCCTTTCTTTTTTTTTTTTTTTTTTTTTTTAAATGGAAAATTTTCTGGAACCTTGCTTAACAATCTTGTTTTTGTTTCTAAAAATTGGTACCACAATTCAAAATAAGTGCTAACAAAAAATATTTTAATATCTTTTATTCTTTTAAACAAATTTCAAAAAACATAATATCATATAAACATTTGTATTCAAGTGAGTACATACATATATGGATATATACACACATAAGTATAAGTTTATATGACTTTCTCTTTCATTATTTGAACTTTTTTTATTTTTGTAACAAGCAGTGAAGTAAAGTTTGTCAAACATGTTTCTTGTTTTTAAAAATTCAAAGAGAGAACAAAATTTTTACTTCTATTTTCAATTTATTTAAACAAAAAAAATTGAAAGTGAATTCAAGTAAGCCTGTAGTTTTGAGAAATGTGTCTTTCTAAATCAGATTAAAAACAAGAGCATACCATAAGGGAGCAGACGAGGATGACAGGTCAAGGAATGGATAGGGCCACCTATAACAAGGAGTGTCATCATTATGAAACATACTCCAATCTATCAAATAAGAAGGAACGAAGTAAAAAGTCATGTATGGTTTTTACCACATCGATACACAAGCATGGACGATCCACTGAAAGATGACAAATATTCCAGTCCACAACACAAAATATGAAACCCGAAACAATGGAAACCTCTGCAAAGAAGGAGACGATTGCAAAATCACACAATCAAGAAGAAGAAGAGTTAAAGCTTATAACACAATCAAAGAATTTACTTACCAAGCAATTCAAAATCGTCTCACCGAGGAGGAAAAAGGCGTTGATTGAGTGCATAGAAACAATCATCTGCATTTAATGGATCAACAAGTAGGAAAAATGAAACTGTTTATAAGTAATTAGCAGTGAAACTAATATCTTCTTGCAACAAAAGAGAACGGTAGATGTAAGATTTGCAATTTGAATCCGAAGTAGTATACAATTGATCAAAGCCTTCCCTTGAGATACAAGTTAGATCAATTCTTCAGCTGGCATTGACGTAAAATTTCAAAGTCGGAAGGCAGAAATATTCGACTTGCTGTATGCATAACACAGTTCCAATCTCATCTGAAAAGTTTCTAACACACTTACAAAATTCAGGCTGTAATCTTTGGCTGTTAAAAATGGATAAAGAATGACCCAAAATACGCAGTCAGTGAGCACAACAGCACCGGCAGACACCTGTGTATAGGGGAAAAGAAAAGAGATTTAAGAGCTCTCTGAATCGATGATATGTGAACGTAGATAACACTGACAAACAGAGAAGCATTGCATTTTCGTTTTGCTGTTTCCAGAAAAACCTTTCTCAAGTTACTTGAGTAAAAAAAACAGAAGAAAACATACAGGAGATTATAAGAAACGAATAGTGGAATCGGATTAATCAAAAGCTCATGAAACTGATAACAAAACAAAAATATACCTGAAAAATGATTTGGAAAATATAACCCCATGCGCCTGCAGTTTCATGAGCATCACTTTCTTCATGGGCATCCCTATTTTTATACAAATTTGACGCCCCTGAACTCTCCCCGAGGCTAGGAGCTACATAAGTGCCTCGCTCTGTGTCCAATCCGTTATTTGCACCCCCAAAAGTTCTCTTATGATATTCGCGACATCCATTAATGGAAAGTGAAGATCCAAGCTGCAAAATGCATGCAATGTATAACAACTAAATAACAATGAAATGAAGAACACCGAAACCTAATAAACTGCATCATTTGTAACAGACTCATTCAAAACGGCATGTCAAGCAGTCCAAACGACAAACAAAAAACATTTCCAACTTTCCTTTTAATCTAATCTACTTAGGAAAAGAGCCTAAAAAATTTGAAGATCATACCGCAAAGTAGATTGTGACCAAAGTAAATGTCCACCTGTTCGGCACAGTAGAAGAAAAATTAGTACATAAATACATTAGCTCAAATACACCACCCACAGACGGATTTTTCAAAGGTGGACCTTATATAACTTTCTACAAAGATTTTTGAAATGAATAAGTTAGTTTGTCAGTTTCTAGCACTCTCAAACACTGCAAAGAAAAGAAAGGTTTCAAGAAAAATTCCCAAGACTATCAAACCTCCAAGCAAGTGACTTTCTCACTTCTCGACAGTAACAATACTACATAAGCAGCATTCCTACGCTATTAAATCAATGCGGAGTATGTAACACAGTAAACAAACGTAGTTTAGTCATACTCACTTGTCAAAGAAGATTTCTCCGAAACAGAATTCTAATGAGAGGAGGCTATTCAGCAGCCTTACCATATCTCTTGACATTAAGGTAGAGTACACAAAAAAGGAAAATAAGGACAGAAGGCTTACTGAGTATAAAAGTAGAAGATTCCACCTCCATCGAGAACAACATTGGCAAAGAGCAACGAAAAAAGTGCGACGAAAGCTATGATCCTGTAAGCTAGTAGCCAAACAGGATGAATTCCCTTGAGGCAAGTCTTCCAAGCTTCATACTCGTACAAAGAACCTGCTGTTTCTACCTGGTGCTCTCTCCTTTGAGATCTTGATTTGTTGAATCCTTCATATTTCCATATCAATATAGATGCAACTACCATTGTTGTACACACCCATAAAGCACAGACAAAGAACCTCCAATTCAACCAATAACTTGGAGCTGTAGTGTCGGCAGTCATGACGGGCTGCCAAATATGGTCCGGAGATCCTGTTAACAAACCCATGATTTAATTGAATTTGCTCCCCAAATTATGTTCTATAGATTCACTCCCCAAATATAGGTATCAATTTTTTTTTTTTTTTTAAAAGTCTAAACCCAATGTTTGAATGAACAATTGTCACAAAACGTTTGCTTTAAACCAGCCTACATAACACCTATTGATCTCTAAACCTCGCTGTGTCAAAACCCAGATAGAATTCTGATAAACTTGCACACATCATTACAACAAAAGGGTCCTTACATTCCCAATATCCATTCTAAGAAAACCATTAGAAGCATAAACAAAAGAGACAAATAAGAAACTTTAGCATAAACAGGCATCTCAAAATCCACTTATGACCATCTTGTGGCCATTAAAGAAGGAAAAAGTTTCTCAATTGAATAATTTCATGTATAAAAGTGATTATGCAAGCAAGGAACAAATACCATAGCAAATGACCCAAATGGGTTCGTCTGAATACATGTAATATAACATAGATTCCTTTCTTTGAACCGGGTTTTAGCCCAAAAGGGTGTAACCCCATTGAAACGAAGAACACAAATGTTGGCTCCTACGAAAAAAAGAAAGTTGTGGCACTTACGCTTCGATTATGGAAAATTTACTCAGAAGATGCTTTGCTTCTTTGTCTTGCTCCAAAGGGAGAGTTATCTTCTCTTTTTGAGGAGCTAGTGTGGACGAGATTGGCCTTTGCTTCTCTGATTTATCTCAGTTTTGAAAACAGAGAAGATTCTGTAGAGAAAAACAGAATAAACACACACACTCTCTCTCGAATTATTATAGGTTTTTATTTTTATTTTTTTATTTTGTGATATTGGTAATTAAAGCTATAAAGCTACGACTGGCTCCAGAGAAACCGGTTGAGCCATCGGCCACGTAAATGTGTCCACGTATAGCCAAAGCCATATCCAGCTACCAAACCGGTTGGAATAGTAGCGAACGTTCTTTTTTTTCTTTTCCCCCTTATTATGACGTAAGCCAACATCTCATTTGTGCAAGGAATTGTAGAAGCAATATTGTTCTCACTTTTTTAACGATCCTTTGAGTGCAAAACAACTTCTACATAAACTGCCAGTGGTAGTTACAACTATAATATATAAAATAACAAACCAAACAAAAGGCTTGTTTGTTTTTGCACTTTTATTCTTTTGGTTTTTAATATTATAGACCAAAAAGTAAAATGATGCAAACAAGCACAAGAAGTCTTAAAAAGTAAAATCTGAAAAAAAAATATTAGGAACTCATTAGTTAACAGAAAAAATATTTGAGAATCTTTTATGATAATGACTTTTCTTTTCTGCTTGAAGACAATCCCTTATATTATAACGAATAATGATGATTGGTCAACCAAAACCTTATATTTACAGTTTTCTCTCTGCTGAAACAATAGGAGATTTACAACTGAAATGTTAAACAGATTATATTAATCCAAGAAGGATACTGATCCATATAAGATCAAATATCGTTTTGACTCAGCTTTTTTGCAATTACATCAATGGGTAATGACCCCAAGGGGGGTGAGGAATCACTATCATAATAGCCAACATCATCATCATAATCATCATCAATAAAATCATCGTAATCTTCGTTGGTATAGGTTTCAGTTTCACTGGAACAATCATTTCGAGGAAAATCTTTAGACTCTGCCATTGAGCTGCTGGTACCATCTTCAGCTGACAAGATCAGAGCCGGATAGGAGTGCTCTGTCGCTTGTGATATGCCCTCAAATTCCTCCACTTTCTTCAAAAGAGCATCAGGACCAAGATCAATTTGATCCAACAACATTGCCTTGTTCGATTCAATTGCACGCTTCCACAGCGACAGCATTTTAGGACTTGTCCTCACTGTTTTGGTGCCACTATCCCCATCAGTTTTGCCTGAAAGTCAAAGGCACAGCTTATGAAACCAGTCAAGCGTCAAGTGTTAGCATAATGTACTTCCTGCAGAATGCAATTCACTAAGAAACTTTTTACAGCATCTGATATGGAACTTGCGTTAACATTTTTCAAAAGCAGGCTGCAGTATTACCTGCTACATGAATGCAGGGTAAAAATTGTGCATTTTTCGGACTGGTCTTTTAAGCAAACTCATTTAGTGGAGTCTGGTCCAAGAGCTATTTAGAGAGAGAGAGAGAGAGAGGCTTTTCTTGTTTCACAAAAATTTAAATATGCTCAATAAAGCACATTCTTGACTATGATCTAATCTATCAAATATTTGGTTTCTTCGATTAATATGGTGTGTAATATCAGTTCGGTTTCATGTTCAATGCATTAGTCTGGTTCCCCTCTAACACATACCTGAACTATCCAAATCAGTTGGAATGTCATTCACTGGATTGGAAGGGAGAGAAATATTTAAATACTTTGGTTTCCATTCTGATCCCCTCCACATCAGTATCTGTTCATCATCAAAGGACAGCAGAACGCAGGGAACCAAGTCCTGTAAAGAAGTAGATAAAAAAAAATAATTAAAAATGACTGATATAATTCTTTTGAAGAATTATATACCATTAAATAGCATTAATTTACAACTTGATTTCTGAAAAAAATGACTGCAAACCTTAAGCTTGGCACCTAACTTCTTGTAGTCACTTGGATTCATCCCTTTACAGTCAATTTTCACTAATGGACTTCCTTCAAAAGCATGTCGAACATCTCTCACTAGGGAGATGTAGACTCCGTTCTTGGCTGTAACATGAAAGAAGAAAATCAATGATATTAATAGAACTCCAGAACAAATGCTTACTGAGTAGGAATCTGAATCCAGATAAACAGTATGAGCACTTGTGGAAGTGGCTAGTCCAAACCTCAACTAATTTAGATCATGTCATACTTTTTGCATGACAACAATCTAGATTTTACGTTGACCAATATGAAAAAAAGCACATAAGCATATGGCCAGAAGGATGATTTACCTAATTTACAAATTGGCAATAGCCTTTTCCCCTTCATCCGTAACTCATCTGCTTCAGCTTTTGTCAATCCATCAGGAGCTTCCTGGATAAGTTTGGGATAAACCGGCGCAGCTGGTTTCCAAAGCATCACAGGGTACTGGGGACGAGTAGCATAGTTATAATTCCTGCCACGAAAAAGATAAACTACACCACCAACTCGATGAATGATTTTTCCACCGGTTTTTTCCTGACATTACAAACAAGACTTCTATAACTTAGTCTCACAACTCAATGACTACATACATAGAAAGTTACTAAAACAATTCCAAAGCTAAAATGCATACCTCAATATGACGGCAAACGTTACTCATATCTACAGTGGGAACACCTTTACATTTAATTTTACAGACTTCTTGTCTCTTCCAATGCGAATGTATTAGCTCCAACATATTATGCGTTAACCCATCTCTTCCTAAGCCACAAAAACGACACCAAATCCAATTACTAAATCCATACATAAACCCCACAACACTTAAAGCTATGTCTACTAATCCGTAATAGACCATAATGGGAACGAAATAAGGGAAGTGAGGTATTCCACTTCCCATCTATTTATGTGTTTACTTACACATTTTAGACACAAAACAATTTTTTGAGAATCCCACACATTAGTAGGAATGCTCGATTTTTCGATTCCTTCCAACTTTCTCCTTACGATTCTTTGCATTACCGATTGGGAAACATGCCCAAATACTTAGAATTGCATAAACATCAAAAGAAAGAGTAGAAAACTGTGAACGTCATACCGAGATTAACCTGGCGATTATCAGACAAAAAGGGCTTTACAAGCATTTGAACCTCCCATTTCTTTAAAGGGTCTCCGAGAATCTCTTCCCTAGTCTTCCCCTCTTTGGGATACTTCCCAAACGGGAAACGGCCCGGCATTTCAACCACCTTAACCCCTTCGGTGCCCGGAGGCGGTGGATTGAACGAATCGACGAGCGGAATCTTCCGATTCCTCTTCTTCTCCTTGGCGCTCTTCAGTGGGGCCTTCCCGGTCCACGGCCTCGGCATCGTCGGCGGCGCGAAGGGCAAGAACGCCGGCTCCCGAATCGCGAGCGGCTTAACCTTCGGGGTCTCGGAGTAGCTGAACTGGAACTCAAATGGGGCACCCGGGAGCCTGTACGACACGCCGGACTCGCCGATGACGACGGAGCGCTCACCGTCCGACGAGATGACGCCGTCATTGACCGGCTTGTAGTAGTGGGAGCGGCGGTGGACCGTTCCGAGGGCGGGGTTTTGGGGGCGTTGAGGGGCGTTTTGGGGTTTTTGGCGAGGTGGGTATTTGGGAATGGGGATGGGAGGTGAAGGAGAAGAAGAGGAGGAGGAAGATGAAGGAGTTTCCTTTGAGGGTGGTGGTGTTGAAGGGAGTGAAGAGAAGAGGTTGTGTCCGCCTTGTAGAGATGCTAAAATCGCCATGAAAAAGCAGAGCTCTGATACTGTGAGAGTTTCGGTTATGTGGCTTGCATGGATGAAGGAGACGAGTACTGTGCAGTGAATAACTCTGTTAAGGATTAGCAAAACCTTCTTTTTTTTTTTTTTTTTTTTCGGTTTCTCGGTTGTGGTGCGTGGGAGAGGGAGGAGAATCAGCTCAGTGAGTACTACTGCTGATATTTTTATGTATAAATATTATGGCAGAGGATGACGCTCCCCTGTCCTGTTAACATTTTATCGCCCAACACAACAATATAATATAAACGACAACATATCTTGAAACGACAACACTGTATTAAACGGCAACTATTATTCAAAACTACTGTCTCAGTTAAGCGACCTGTATCTTACAAACGACAACAATCAAGAAAACGACAATTTAACGATCTTAATTTGAACAATTTTATTTTAAACCAATGATCAAAACTGAGAATTAATTAACTTGTCAAAAAAGGAGGAAAAAAAAAACTTACAATTATACTTAAAAACGACAACAACTTGAACTAGTACACCAAATTTACAAGCCACACCATATTTAAGGAAGGCAATGACTTTAAAAAGTTGAAATGAAAACCGGAATGACAAACTTTCTACAACGACAACCATAATCGGTCTGCAAGTTGCATAATCGTTGTACAAGGGGAAAAAGTTGGGAAACGAAACTTAAGGAACCTTAGGAAACAATAATATATATTCTTTTTTTTTTTTTTATATACTAGTGCTAATATATTATCTTACAAACGACAATATAATTACCGTACGATAAACGTAAAGTCAAATGAAAATGAGGGTTAAGCAGACGATTACTATTTTTTAAAATGTTTAATTAAATTTACCATTATTATTAGATTCTATCAATTTTAGGAAGGAATTAATTAAGAATATGTTAAGAATTCATCAAAAATGTGTCAAAAATCCATCATGAATCTGTTAAGATTACTACTGATATCAATAATCCGTAAAGATCATCAATAATTTGTCAATAATTTATTTTAAAAAGTGGTATAGTGGTAGATTTAATTAATGAAGAAAAAATTTGGTATTCTCCTAATTTATTCAAAATGAGGCTAATCTCAATAACAAAACAGCATAAAGTCATAAATTCCATTTGAGAAATTTAGGTGAATGAGTAACATTTTAAATTTGATTAAATAGACGTTCTTTTTTTAAATTTTATTACTAAATGTCTAAATATATATATTTTTACACTTGGTATATCTAAAAATTTCAGTTAATGTAATGAGTATATAAATTTTTATGCTTGGTATATAATATTTTATACTTGATATATATCATATATTTTGTTATAAACATTTTAAAAAATAGATATTTACTTAAATTAGGCCCAAAATTCGGTCATTTTGCTATAAGACCCATTCTCTCAGGTTTTTAATAGTTTTACTTACAAAAACAAAAAAAGAATTACAAAAGTATGATAAGTCAATTTTTTTTTTCCAATTCTCGTATCACCTTTTTATATATAAAAATTCTACATTTCAAAAAAAAAATTAAAAAAATACAATTTTTAAATAGTTACTAATTACAAAAACAGCTACCAATTACCGAGTATATACCAAGATTACTAGTTACCGGTACTAAAAGAACCTTTTTTAAAAAGTGAACTTTTTATCAAACAATACAGTATTGGATCTAGAAAAAACTGAACATAATATGTGTTTCTAATTCTTTTCTAAAATGTTGTAAATGGCCTAATTTTCACTTTTCTCTCTTGTTAAAAAGAAGAAAAAAAAATCACAAACCATAGATGGGTTCGGCCGTTTGGGCTAGAAACAGACCACAGTCTTCGGCCCTAAACCCAAGGCCCGGCTCATGACCGGCCTAATAAATTTGCCCTAAGTAGAGCTATAAAACCCTCATTTTCCCAAATTTAATTTCATCCACCATTAGTTCCCATAGGAACACACCCGTACCGGCGGCTCATCTCTCACTCTGCAACCATACAGATCTTCGTGAAAACCCTAACGGGAAAGATGATAACCCTAGAGGTCGAGTCCTCCGACACCATCGACAATGTCAAGGCCAAGATTCAGGACAAGGAAGGCATCCCGCCGGACCAGCAGCGGCTCATCTTCGCCAGGAAGCAGCTCGAGGACGGCCGAACCCTAGCCGACTACAATATCTAGAAGGAGTCGACTCTGCACTTGGTGCTCCGGCTGAGGGGAGGAGCCAAGAAGAGGAAGAAGAAGACCAACACCAAGCCCAAAAAAATCAAGCACAAGAAGAAGAAGGTCAAGCTCGCCGTGCTCCAGTTCTACAAGGTCGATGACTCCGGAAAGGTCCAGAGGCTCAGGAAGGAGTGCCCAAACACCGAGTGTGGAGCTGGGACTTTCATGGCCAACCACTTTGACCGCCACTACTGTGGAAAATGTGGTTTGACTTATGTTTATCAGAAGGCTGGAGGCGATTAGGTTTCATTTTTTCTCTCTTTTTTTTTAAAAATTAAAAAAATTGAAATGATCGAATTTTGGTATTTTGTTTAAGTTGGTACTTTATTCTATTTTTATTTTAATAGCGATTTCCGACTCTCTATTTAATATTATCTTAATTGATGAGTATTTAGTATTTACTTTGATTACTGCTTATTACTTAAAGCGTAGCATAGATTATTATTTGTTTTCTACTTATCAAATTGTGGATTTAGGTGCTTCTGATGTATTTTTGTACAATGCCATGAGAGATTGCGTATTGTTTGTCACTAATCTATACTAATACTATATCGAATTTATGCTTGAAATTGAATGAGTTCAATGAATCAATAATAAGGTTAAAAATGTTTCTGAATTCCCGATTTCGGGTCGACAAAGTTTAATTATTATAAGAAGCAATCTAGCTTTCATGCTTTGTTCATGAATTTGCTTTTATTAGTGACCATTTATCATTTTGCTCTCAATTATTTTCCTCATGTTCACTTACATGTTAATTCCAAATTGAATTGTATTAGAGCATTATGCATTTCTAGCTTCTGAACAATTGTTTTGCAACTTCATCTCTTCGATTTACACCCTACCTAGTCCTCTATACATAAAACCATTGTAACAACAT
The DNA here is from genome assembly GCA_002914805.1 of Parasponia andersonii. Lineage (NCBI taxonomy): Eukaryota > Viridiplantae > Streptophyta > Magnoliopsida > Rosales > Cannabaceae > Trema > Trema andersonii. Next base: position 89,420 of record JXTB01000342.1, on the reverse strand, counting down.
TAGGAAAGCAGAAAGGGGATGAAGTAAAAGAATTTTGTTTTAATATCGAGTCTTAGATGAGGTTAAGGAAAGATAAGATTGAAGTTTGGAATGAATGGGCTTTTCCAATTTCATCAATGAAATGCACATTCCATCTGAAGAGGGAAGAAGCACTAGTGAGTAGGTGCAATCATCTTCTTCTTAAAATGCAATCCTAACGTTGAATGAATTTATTCTAGGAATGACGATTCTATTCCACGTTATTTTAGGTTTAAACAAATAAACGACTTGGGATTGAGAAACGAGAAGGAAGAAAAATATATTTGTATTCCTACATTTTGATTTCTCGTTGTTTTTTTGTTCTTTTTTGATTTGTTCCTTAAAATTATTATAACTTCAAATGTAGTTTCCTAAATTTAATTCACATGCACCCAAAAAAAGAAGTTTTGAACTAAGTTATATTGACGCAAATTGAGATCATCACTTTAATCAATCTTTATCTTTCTCATGGCAAAGTGTGTCAGTTGACGATTTTCCTGGAAAAAACCTTCCTCCGTGTTCCCTCCCAGGTTCGAGAAATCACTTGTGCATACTACCACTATATAAACGTAAGAAAGATGGAAAGATGGTATATGATTCTTTGGTTGAAGGTCGTGCTAAAATGCATGCATTTTAATAGGAACCCAGAGATGAGTTGCGGTGACAAGTAGGCAAATTGGTCAAATGGTTAAATGGTATGCACGTCGGGTTGAATTTCTAAAGCCTAATTGGATGCATAAATTACGATATGTCTTACAATCCGTGTATAAACAATCGAGAGCATGTTGTGTGTATATTGTATAACCAAAAGACAATATATTGAGCAATTAGACGCGTTGATCACCAGAACGTGATATTTATCGACTTAGGGCCAGTTTCGATGCCAGTTTGGTATTGCTACGACATTTATCGACTTAGGAGGACCAGTTTGGCACTGCTGCTGTAGTTGTAGTTGTCATTTGAGCAAGAAATAGTTGGAAGAAAAAAAATTTAAGTGTATTTAGGCGTTTGGTAAATTTAATTTACAAAATTGTTGTCATCTTTAAAAATGGCATTTAAGTATTAAGAAGAATCAGTTTTGAAAAGCAATTTTTACTATATTTTTAAAATTCGTTTAAATTAGTATTGTCACGACAATTTTTAGAATCGGCTGACCAAAAGCAAAAAGTTATTAAGTACCTCATATTTCTAATCTTTTAGCTAACCACTTTTAAAAACTGAAAGTAGTCGCCATAATCAATCCAAAACGGTATGTTTGGATGACATGGTCATATATTGGACAATGAGCTATGTGATGTTTGTTATTTGATTGATTTTGCGAGAACTAAGTTTCATAAGTTGTTTCACATCTTCTACAGAAAATTTAGGGGAAAATAGTAAGTACTTATTTTGACGATTAAAACAGTTAGAATAGTAAACAAGATAAGGCAATTTAATGTCGGTACAAATTCCTTCCTTTCTTCTTCTTCGTTTCAATTGGAAAATAAAATAAAAACTAGAAGAATGATTATTTTAGAACGTACTTGTTGTGTTCGAAACCACCTTAGAGTAATCATTTGGCATTTACTAATGTACTAATCAAAAAAATCGAGATAATGAAATCAATCGGCATCTCCTAATGTACATTAGTCATTACTTGAAAAATCAACACAATACGCCTAGTCGATTGGAATTAAGAAAATTAAAGCACAAGTGGGTACATGATAATTAAATTAGGAACAAATATGGAGTAATTGAAATTGCGAAAAGAATAATTATTTATTGGAGTACAGAAAAATATTAGAAGTGGATTAGGAAGAGTATAGTACCCACTATCTAGGAACTCAGTCCACTAACCGGAGATAGACAATCCTTTCTTAATTACTGAATCATATTAACAACGAAGTTAATGATTTTCAATCTTAAACATTCATAACTTTGTACAAGTGTAATACTTTAGCACTGGAATGAGATTTATAATACCCAATCTGAAATGAGATTTAAAATACCCAATCTATCATTGTTTCTCTCCTTTTGGATATTTATTTGGTATGTATGAATGAGATGATAATTTGAGGAAGTATGGCTAAGAGGATTGACTGGAATTGATGCCAATTGAGAGAGCACATGTATTAATAGCGAAGCCAAAAATACAGACTCTAACAGATATCCTGTACGTAGGTAAGTAATGGCGTGGTCTTTTCCTTTTACCATTTCATTCGTAGAAAGTAGCAATAGGCTATTACTTAGATGCATCAATCCCTTTTTCCACGCCCCTCTAAAAACTCCCCTGACTATTTAGCTACTTTTAATCACAAAATTGATTTGAATTTGGTAACATTCAGCTTGCAAATCTTAATATGTACTTGAAAAATACAACTTGATCAATATTAATAATTCATCATCAGTTACAGAGATGTGATTGATCAGGGTAGCCGAGAATCAATGGTCTGACTTTAATGAACAAAAGCGACCCACCAATAGAGGTTCAACATAATATTATAATCTTCAACTCATTCAATGAATTCCAAAGCCTGTCACCCATCTTTGAATTTCAACTACTTCACAGTTCACACAGTGAAGACTTAAAAACTCTCAAGTCTTGCCACACAAATCGATACTAATAATTTTTCTGCAATAGACATGGGGAATGGCACATTTTTTCTCTTGAATCTTACCAACCATCACAATCTCCATTCATTTATATAGAGATTATAATATAAGTATGTCCCAAACCAGCTAGTTGTTACTTTTGATTTTCTAGATAAGCAAAATGAACGAATAGATGAAATGGAATAAATTTATATTAGTTAGTAATGTCCCCTTGGGCAGAACTATTCACATTCATCTATTCATGAATGCACTCTTTTTTGCATGATAGTGATCATGTATTATATTCACTTGTGATATCATAGACATCTGTGGGGACCCTGAGCTAGATAGCTTGAACTGACTAGCAATCACATGGATGAGAGCGAGCAATAAGTGAGGGAAAAGCAAACATGGAGGAAATGGAAAGTTACTAAATAAAGATAGCTCAGAAAACTGAGGTAAACCCTTCTGAAGTCAATTATACTAGCTGTCTTTCAGGAAGGACAAATTCTAAGATGCCTCTTTTCCACATTCATGCACCCTTCTAGAATCATCCCCTGAATCCCATATGATAAAATTGCTGCACTTTCACTTTCATACAAGAGAAAAGGATCCGAAATATGGGAGAGTCAATTAAAGAGAAAACTACAGATACAACAAACAAGCACTACTTCATTGTTTTGCTTGCTGACACAGAATGCAGCCTAAGCTCAGAAGTAGAATGCTGACATTAATAAGTTAAGACTAAAATTGTTGTGAGAGTTTCATAATTTTACTTTTTCGGAAGTGTGATTTCGATTTCATCAAAATGTATTACAAAGTTTGAATCCACTAATAAAACAAGAAGCATACGAGTTATATTGTACTTTTTAGCAAGACAACAATTAGAGAAAAGCAAATTATCATTATCTGCCATCTATAAATATCACCTTCCTCCACGGCCATCTCTCTTTTACAGTACCAGCCTAAGCACTAACATAAGAAACCATTGAATATGTCGTCACTGAACCAAATTTTCAATCTCTCGGAACAGATTTGTTATGTACAATGTGGTCTATGCACCACTATTTTACTGGTACATGCAGCACTACTGTTCTGTTTATGAAAAAGATGGCAAAACGAATTAGTATTGCTACACTTTTTGAGTACTTTATGTGGTTTCTTGCTCTATTTTTTAGTGTTTTACGTGCTTATTTCTATATGAAAATGTAGGTAAGTGTTCCATGCAGCAGCATGTCAATGGTGGTGACAGTCAGATGTGGCCACTGCACCGGCCTCCTATCCGTCAACATGATGAAAGCCTCCTTTGTTCCATTGCATCTCTTAGCTTCCCTCGGCCAAAATCATGAGGTGTTTTAACTCAATAGATTGACTAGTATCCTTATTCCTTCTTTCACTTGGTTCTGTTTTACAATATACCAGCTTCTTAAGTGCCCAGATAGTTAGTTGTTGCCACTTATCAGTGCTATCTTTTCTTTATGTGTCCTTTCATGTGTTTCTAGCAAAAAGAAGAGGTAGATTCAGAGGAAATGGAGCCACAAAACGCCATGGAAACGCGCAGCTCTGTGGTTTCTTCTGACACTGAAGATGGGGATAGTATCTCTCTTGATCAAATTGTCAACAAACGTAAGACTGCTAGCTAGTGGCACTTCAAGTTAATTTGGTGAAGAATGAGTAAACTTAACCTTGTTTTCTTATTGACTGTATAGCTCCAGAGAAGAGACAACGAGCTCCTTCGGCTTACAACCGCTTTATCAGGTAAGGTTAAGGCTTAAAACAAATAAGTTGTGTGAAATTCTTGTTTTAGATTGGAAGATTAGGATGATCTTATTTGTAAAGCAGAGAAGAGATCAAGAGGCTGAAAGCTGAGAATCCAAACATGGCTCACAAGGAAGCGTTCAGCGCAGCCGCAAAAAATGTACGTTTTACAACAAAGAATAAATTTCCATTGATCATTTTTGTTAGCTAAAATGGCAAAAGCTAAAGAGTGAACTCGTCTTGACTTGTGTTCCATTATGTGTTTTGATTAAATTCCAGTGGGCCCATTTCCCTCCAACTCAGTACAAAGGAGGTGAAGATCAGAGCTGTAACCAGAGAGATTAAAATGTGACATGTGATTCTGATGTCAATAAGGTAAAGACTAGAATTGGAAACTTGGAAGCAGTCTAGGCTTAGCCTTGGTCACTTGTGTACTTGACTCCAAATCACTATATACCAAGTAGGCAAGTACATAACCAAACATAAAAAGTCAGTTCTATTGATCACCAATGGTACAAAAGTAACAAAACTAATATGTAACTCTTATTTATATAGCAGTTGTATCCCTCTTGTTGTTTCATGCAGTATCATTTATGCACGTCCATTAATTGCACTCATATCCCATAACAAATAGTAATTGCAGTCATACCCACATTCTCTTGACCATGACTAAGAAGAATTGAAATCACTGGACATTGAGATAGCCACAACAACCGTACTGTCTACTCACTTATTAAAAGGCTACTTAGTTTCACTTTTTTTTAGATGTGTCCAAAAGTTGATCATGACTTTATTGTGGTACAACTACTTCAACTATGACAAATTTTGTTTCAAAAACATGACTTTCAAGGTCTCTTCAATTCAGCCCTGTTTTTGTAGTAATTTATGCCACTGAAATGGGTGCATGACTTTCTGTTGTGATAATTTTCAGGTCATGAAGATGGCAAAGTTTTCCGCGAAAGAAAGAGCCTAAATGATAGTTACATATATGGGAAAAGAGGCCCTGTTAGTGAATATTGAAGGTTGGTCTAAACTGCTAGTAGAAGCAAGTAATTTCAATTTCAGGGCCAAGATTGGGTTAATCATAGATTGCTTCATTAATTTAGATGCTCTAAGGAATGGAGCCTTTAATGCAGGCTGTACAAGTGTGTCACTGTTAGAAACTCTAGCTTTCAAAATGTGGTCGAAGAGTTTTGAAATATATATCATATTTTATCCAGAAGAATACTTTTCTAATGTGACCCTCTTATTAGTAAGAATACTCAATATGTTATCATGAGTAGTAGTTAGTACTATAAAGATTAGACTTGGCATCAAGCAATTTACATTGATTAAAGGCTGATTACCAAGAAATTACACTTTTAATTATTCGCAATCATCAAGAAAAGAGAATTTTGTAAACCCATTATACAACTCGTGGATTATCTATGGGATCAATTGAGTTATTGTTACCGTTATACACGAATAATTTATAAGTTGGTTTTCGAGCTACTTTCTTGGGAAAAAGGTATATTTGTGTAAGAAAATCTCTTGCAGAGAGCGAGAAGTGGTTATATATATCATGATGGGGATGATAGATATGGATGCTTGAGCTCTTGAAATATTTGTGACAAAACTACATAGATAGACATGGTACCAGATATATAGAAGCAAATTTATTAATGAAGCTCCGTACGGATGTGATTTTATACATCATTTTTATCCAGCTTCTAAACTATATTAGCTCCATATTCCATGCCTTGAGAGCAAATTATGTCTACGATGGCGTCTTCATATACATAACACATCTAATCTCAAATACCATATCTATAACTTCATGTCCAGTATAGCTAGCTAGACCTTATGTTGCCTCACCAAATGGGGCTTTCACTACCGGTGGTAGTACTGTTTCTTTTTGGCAAATCTTGGTGCCATTCGGATATTATATCTACCTGAAATTTGAACCCCAAAAAAAAAAAGAAAAAAAAAAGGAAGGGGAACTTATTTAATATGCCGACCAATATATAGAATCATGATCCTCAAACAATGACTAATTAGTAATATTGACTCGAACGAAAGGAGAAGTAGTCCTTACTTGATAAGGGCCTAGGAGAAATAGAATAGTAATATGCATGGAAGAAGTGCTTATTCTCCTTCTGAAGTTCTCTCCAAACTGATCATAGAATTATAGCAGAGAAGCAAACCATAACTAAGTTACAAACTACGAAGTTATACCATCTGTCCATATATATATATATATATATATATATATACATACATATATAATGTATATTGTGGAATTAAATTGTCAAAGAAGATAGAGAGATGATGAGACCAGTAAGGGTAACGAGGGGTCGAATGCTTGCATGGTGAGCTAGAGCCCTGACGCATTGGCCACGATTCATGTGAAGCAGCAAGCATCTCTCAATAAGATGTTGAACCTATCACATAAATTTAGTAATTGTTAATTTCTATGCAAAAGGAATTAACATAACGTTAAAATAACTATACTAACATTTATTATCATAATATTGCCATTCCCTTAAAAAAAAAAAAAAAAATCATATACTACCAGTAGAATCTATTAGTATACGACCAAGCGTGCATGAGAACGAAATAAAGATTATAATTACCATTCGAATATAGCTATGTGGATGGCAATGCAAACAGGGGTGATGATGAAAGCGGTGCTGACCAACGTGGTACATTTTTTTTATTATTATTATTTATAATTATTTAGGGAAATGTACAAAACAAACGAATGAAGGGCGGGGGTAAAAGCCAAAATACTAAAGAATGTATGTATAGTTAGGAAGATAATTATAAGGAAATGATTCAGAAAACAAACAAAAATTAGACCCAAAAGTGCATAGGAGAGGGGAATATATTTGAATCAGGGCACCAGGAAAGATATTTGAGCTGGTTTTTGTACATTTAGACTATATAACAAATAGGAGAAAAGCAGATAGTGAAGCAAATTGAATATTGTTATCCGCAGATATCTAAGCGAAGGGCCAAAAAAGCACCAGAAATCACAACGATAGATTCACCTCATCTCCAAGAGATAAGAGAAAGGGATGGTCTTTCTTTGATGATCATTACCAGTTGGCTCATCATCATAGTCCTACATACACTTATACATACCGGGTCCTACATATTCTTCAATTTTGGAGTGTGGAATTTGAACCAAATATATATATATATATATATATAGTTGTAATCTAGTAGGTATTTTTTTAAATCTATGTCTAGGTATTTTTATTAGTCATTGGATCATCATCTAATGGTTAGATCATCATCTAATGGTGATCTAACGACTACAATGAGATAAATAAAAAAACATACATCATTAATATTATTCTTCTCTCTTACTTTTCCCAATAAAAAAATTTGCATAATAAACTTTCATTGGCAAAAATGATACCTATGTGTACGTTAAAAAAAATAACTATCAAATTAGTGCTCTATTTCACGTGTTTATTGGTAATATTGGTAATATATATATATATATATATATATATATAGAAAGTTATTTAAGATTAAAAATATTGGTAATCTGTTTATGACTTATAAGTTGGACAATTTTTTTTCTATTTCAATCATCTTTCTATTATTTTTTTTGTTTTCATTTTCATTCCATGTTTGATTCCTTTATTTTTATTTCATTCCCTTTCACATGTATTACTTTTAGAAATACGTCAATACAATTTGGACTTATATTCGGTTTATCATGTATATTATTTTTAGTTGTCTCTTTCTTTCCTTTTTTAATTTTTTTTCATTTCACGTGTTTTATAAAAAAATTACTTTTTAATTAAAAAATAAACTATTTTTGATTAATGATCTGATAATTAATGATTAAAATATTATTTTTTCATATGTTTTTTTATTAACTATAAAATGTGTTACTAGTCATCACACACCTTCTTTCTTTTTTTTTTTTATTTCTTCATTTCACGTGTTTTATAAAATATTACATTTTAATAAAACAATCAACTATTTTTTGATTAATGATTTTTGATTAATATTGATTAAAATATTATTTTTGCATATATTATACTTTACATGATTATTTTTTCTAATCATCAAAATTATCAAAGTAGTATACAGATAGTTCCGCTTATTCTTCGTTGTACACGAGAGAAAATGATATAAGTAAATTTAACTTGGGCTAAAATGATTTTTTTGTGCATTCTCTTGAAATTAACTTTTTAAAGAGTATTAAAGACATCTTAACCTATAGTCAAGGTTTTCTTAACCATAAAAACTCTTAAATAATAATGTTTTCATAATCAAGAAGCTTTAAACTATAGAGTTAAGATCGAAATAGTGACACTTCTAAAAATGTCATTAGAAAAAATTTACAAAAACTCTTTTAGGCCCAACTTAGTCATACCCATAATATTTTCTCTTACTCTTAAAATGTGTCTAATAGGTTAATAGGTTTTTTGGTCTTTGGAATTATTCTTCTTCTTCTTCTCATGGAGTCATAAACATGTGCGAGAGCATTAAAAAATTTGCTTTGATAAGGAGTCATATATGAAACTTGATATTTTTTATAATCTTAGCCTATCTATGTGTATGTATTAAATTTATATATAATTTCAGAATTGATAAAACAATGAAATACTACCTTTTGAAAAAAAAAAAAACAATGAAATACTAACTGTATATTTTTTTTAAGGGAACTAACATTATTTTTTTAAAGAAACTAACGTGATTTTTCTATCACAATTAATGTGTATTAGTTTAAAACTAACTAACCGTTTATTCGTTTAAAAAATGAAAATGTGCATATCCATAAAAACAATAAAATAAAGACCAAACCGTGTATCTCAAAAAATATTATCAAATCACTATAAAAAAAATAACCATATATATATATCAAAATATTAAATACTAATAATTTTAATTAAAAAAATTTCTTAAAAAACTATTCCAAATTATTTTTCTTAAAAAATCATTTCCAAATCTTATTCCTAACTTAATAGAAAGAGGATTCTCTAAAAAATTAAAATGGGAATGATTGTATTGGTCAAAGTACCCATCTATGGAGCAAAAACAAAAAATTCTATTAGAAGCATGAGCCATAAATATATATAAATATATATATATATATTATGAGAATATATATATATATATTAAAGGGGTATTTTTATCTTTTGAATCCCCAGACTTATTCTTAATTTGGTTCATAAATTTTGAAAATTGTCAATTTGTTACTTTAAATTATGTTTTGTCTCAATTTTAGGTCCTAACTAAAAATTCAAATGTCTTATTCTACTATTTCGAATTATATTTTTTGATTTAAGTATTTGAGTCATCTCCAAAATCAAAACATAGATTATGGATCAAAAATAATATTTTTTTTTCATTCACAATAAAAAACATAACCTACGTAGTAAAATAGATGTGAAAGTTTAGGAGCATAGACAAAAATAGAAAAAATATAATGAATGGTATCAGATTGACAAATATCAAGGTTGAGGGGCCAAATCAAGACTGACCATATAGTTCAAGGGCCACAATGAAAATAATTAATTATGGTGGTCCTGGTCCCTCGACATCTTGTCGCATATATATTACAACTGCAGGCCTCTTTAATTTGGGCACAGTACAGGTATAGCCAGTTAGTTTTTGATGATCAACGAATATTAGCCTTAAGATTATGGATACAAAAATCGGCCACGTCTTCGATATTTGATACCTTGAAGGGTACATTTAGCTAGCATAATTTATGAGCTTCACAAAATTATTGTCAAAATTTCTAATGAAGGCATTAAACTACTTTTGCCTAGCAACCATAGACATTGAGTCGCTTACTTGAGGCCAATATTTTCCACAGGAAACTAGTATATATATTTAACCACAAGATATTTAGAACTACTTAAAACATTTTTATTAGGTTCAAATGGTTTGTGTTACTTGTGGCTTGAATTACTCAACACATACGTCCTATGTGAACCCCTAAAACAAAAACAAAAAAAGGGTACTTTTTTTTTTTTTTTTTAACCATAAACGTGCTTAAACAAAACAAAAAAGATGGATTGAGGAAAAGTGGGCAAGCACAAATATTTCTACTGACCCAATTAATCGTGTTGACCAATACGCCTCAACCATTGGACACTAGCGACAAAGTGGCATTGTATTAGCCCCCTAATATCAATTTTTTTGATGGACACCGCGTGGACACGATAATTTCCAAAACATCGGGATCATAATAATTAATGAAATTAAATGGATTCTGATCCAAGGTTTGTATGGTATAATATAGGCCGAAATACGGTGAATATGCCATTCACGTCATTTCCTCGAAATTAGACGAAGGATTAGGCGACACACCCACCACTAATATAACATTAAGGTGTATAGAGTTTTTTTTTTTTTTTTTTTTTGACGGAGTATATAGAGTTAGAATTTATATAAAAAAGCAAAGTTTAATTGCCTTAAGGAATAACCAAAAATCCGAACAAATTAAGGGGACTTGGTCATGATAGATTTCAGGCGTGAGTTATGATGGCAGGTTAATGCAAATTTATTGGCGAAAGGAGAATAATAATAATATTCATAATAGAAGGGAAGGCCTAGCTTTACTCCATTCAATGTACTGCAAATCTTGCATATTGAGACACATTCCCTACATACTTTCTAATCTATTGCCACCGAAAAACCAACCTCTCATGTTCCATATATTAAACATACATTCAGCCAACACTAGAATCAGAATGTCGTGCCTGTGCCTATAGGCCTTGCTATGTTGTGCTCACATTATCACATATCGTAGCTTAATATATGAGACCGTCACAATTTATAATATTGGACCTACACAATTTATATAATTAGATTGTATTTTGTTACGATCGATCCATATTTTGGCATGTTGTACCTTCTTAACAATTCTAATTAAAGATAGAAAATATGATTAAATACCATCCAGCTGTGTCTGCATCAACCAACTAGCTGCGTAATTTTAGCGTAACTGAAAAGTTGGAAACAACACAAAATTGTCTAAAAACCCCTCGAGTAGCCTAGGCCGGCCACATCCAAAAGAAGCCAATCGAATCTAAATTATGGTGAGCTTGAATAACATCTATATAATAATGACTCTGCACATGAAACAAGAGGAAACTTACAATTTATAGAAGTCACAACAACGCTACAAAATTCGAACTTAATAGTTTTCAGTCTAACCACCAAAAAAAAAAAAAAAAAAGAAAAAGAAAAAAAATGGTGTGCTCGCTAAAAACGACGTACATACTAGAATAACGACAAAAGTTACAATAGTATATGTGCGTTGCAGCACTGGTTATTGTACTAACAGTTACGTCTTAAGCACATTAATTGTCAATTCATTAATTGTTTAATTACAACAGGATGTTACCAACGCCTCAGGGAAACTATAGAGAAAACCCGCTTAATTATTATAGTAACTTATTAATGATTATTGTTTCTCCATATGTGTATGCCAAAGCCAAATAAAGTAACAATCTTAATTAGACCATAGGTTTTTAAGAGTACCTTGCCAAAGCTGAAACAACCAAGTGGTTTGATAATATCTCGTCTGAGCTCGTCGTTGTCGAGTAACCAGTATTAATGTGCGTATTTATTGTAACACTGGTTAATGACAACGCTTTATTTATAGTATTATTTTACTAAATTAAAATTTATCACTAAAAAATAAAAAAAAAAAATTCGTCTCCCCTCTCTCTCTCTCTATATATATATATCTAAATTTTGACTTCCATCTCTTTGACCAACAAATTTCCAGAGGTAATTCTTTAATTATATTTTGAATATTTTATTGTATTTCGGGTATTTTCTGTTTTTGCAATTATATTACAAGAATCAAGATCATTCATTCGAAACTTCGACTGTATTATAGAACCAACAATTTGTGAATTTTCGATTTGAAGTTTGTGTTAGAAATCTTTCAAATCAATTTTTTTTCAATTTTCCATCTTTCTAAAAGTGAAATGAAGCGTGGATTTACTCTTATTATTGTTATTACTTTTTTTTCTAACTTTTACGCTATTATTTATTAAATTTCAGCTTTTATTTTATTATTTATTAAAATATTCAATTATATCTTTTATTTGTCCCTCCTAAACTTTTGATAATTTAAAATTTGTCTACGTATCTCATAAAAAAATTCAATAATTTCCCTTATTTTTTCCATTGAAATTTATGATAATTAATTTTTACTTATATTATTTTTAAATACTTAATTTTTCATACTTTTATGAATAATTTTTCCTTGGATCTCACTTAAAATTTTTTTTTAATCCTATGTTAGTCCATATTGAATATGTGTTTTTTAAAATTACTATTTTTAAATTACCTTAAATTACATTATTCAATTACAAGTCCATTTAAAGAAACTGAAGAAAAAAAAATATAAAGACAAAAAGGAGGAGAAAAAACTAGATTTTGCCTCCTGAAAAATCTTTCAGGCTCCATCATTGAGTGGATATCGTAAAATATTCTCATAATTCATGTACCCAAAAAGTGTATAATTTTACATCCAAAATAAGCAACAATATGTTATAACTGTAACAACAAATTATATCCAACGATATACTATAACTGTAACAACAATATACTATAACTGTGACAACAAATTATATCCAACGATTCACCTAAATCAAATTATGAGTCAAAAAACAATAAAAAAAAATGTAAATTTTCAAATTATTGATGGTATTCTGTTAGTGCAAAAAAATGAACGATTTTGCCATTTAGAAGATATTAGGTATAAAGTCAAAAGTAAAGAGGTAAACTCATACCAAAAGCAAAAATAAAAGAACAAAATGACTAATTGTTCAATCTATTATAAGAATTTAAGATTAACTAGAGAAAATAAGAATAACCAACGAGATACATAGAGTATTAAAATTTAAATCTGTTTAAGAAATTTCAACATATACAAAATAGAAGAATTCGTAACCATAGTTAGCAAAATACAGGACAACTAATGATACCGTCAACATAATTCTGACTTTTCGTCGAAAATATTTAGAAAAGTTAGGAATAAAAATTTGTGTACGCTCCTAAAAGTTTGTGAATTTATTTGTACTCGTATAATACTTCAAATTTTGAAAAACACGTTTTTAGAATATGCTAATAAAAATGTAATTTTCTATAAAAATATTATATATTTTTTTTACCAAATTTAATGCGATTGGTAAAAAAAAATAAATATTACTTATTAATAATTGATTATGCGTTTAATTATTCAAAATAAAATCAGTGTTACATGATAATAATAACAAAAAAATCTAATGGGACAAAAAATAATTGAATTTGTACAAGAACACAAAATGTAAAATAAAGAAAATAAAATTGGTGAGGAGTATATAATAAAGCTGAAAGATACGTATGTATATAATGCGTTTTTATTAAAAAGTAAGTATGTTTGACAAAAATAGTCAACCAGAATTAGTTCAGTTGGTCCAAGATTTGAAAGATATGTACGTGAATTTGAGAAATTTAGGAGTTCAAAATTTGGTAAAGTGTGTGTTATTTTCTTTTAAATTTGTAATAAATGGTGAACAAAATAACAGTTTTTATATAATCAATTACTATTGGGGATTATTTATGAATTTTGAACTGCAATATTTACAATTATTATTACTGTCTACATAACAATAATGATTACTTCAAAGATTACTTACTTGTCGAAGTATATTTATCTCAAAGGCCCACTAATATTTCTAGAATAATAATAATAATAACAATTACTAATAATAATAATAATAAAAATGGAGGCTTAATACAAGGCACGGCATGTGAGTTGAATACATATTGAAATCCCAACGAATAACGTGTTAAGCACATGCGAAAGACTAAAAATCCATCCAAACACGGCTTCAGTTTTGACAAAACAAAAAAACCCCACTAAGATTTGTATTATGCAGACTTTTTATGGGTCAGTGAAAACACAGGTTGGGTTAGTAGTAGTCCTAGTACGAAGCACTATATTAATTACAAAACTTCTTTGCTCTTTGGCATGCGTACCAAAAAAAAAACTAGCTTTGGATCTAAGAAATTGACAACTTTCTTATCCTTTTCTAGTTTCCGGGTCTCAATAACACATATTAATATATGAATTTAATTTTCTTGAGTTGGGAAGATTGGCACCAAACATGGTTTATAACTTTAGTAATGATAAAATAATATTGATTGATTGGTCATGGCCAAACTTTTTTTTCCTAGGGAGAATATTGTTTACATCAACATGGCCAACCTTTTGGACTGCATAAAAACATGGTGTTTTCATTATTTTGGGTGAGAAACATCCAAAGGTAGATGTTTCAAGGATTTGGCTCCGTCATTTTCTGAAACATCAATTAAGAGGCACTTGACTCGTCCGTAATATTGTTAAGTAATTCTTCAATATCCTCTGGTCACATAATATTAAATAAGATAAGATGTCACGATCAAACTTTTATTTTTATTTTATTTAAAGGATAATTGTAAAAAAAATATTCAGAAATTTAAGTTTTTTGTAATTTAAATTCTGAAATTTGAAATAATTTTTAAAAATTCTTAATCTTAAGTTATTATTTTGTAGAGTCTAAATTTTAAGACTTAAATTACAAAATAATATTTTTTTATAATTATCCTTTTTTTTTAAATTAACCAAAAAATTTATCGTGCTAGCAATGGCGAACTTTAGCTTAATCTTTCTTTTTTATTTTTATTTTTATTTTTGTGTGTTTGTAGATATAATAACGAGTTCATTAAAACTGAGTTAGATGGTTTCACTGATTTATTAATTTTTCTCGTCTATAGTGGAAAGATGTATTATATATATATATATCATCCATATAGATATTGTAAGAGCACGTCCATATAATTTTTTACATCATAGACATGAATATTGTCACAACGGTTGTAGCATGCAATATATAAGGTTACAAACGTTTATAATAAATAAATAATGTTACCAAAATATTATGCTCCAATTTTGAGTAGAATTTTGGTTGTACTTCAGAACAAAGGATTGTTAACCGTCGAGGGCTGTGTTCCACACAGAGTCCTTAAAACTGATTCGCTCCCTCCACCAGAATGCTTGAGGATTTTGCAAGCGTCAGTCTCCCAGGATACAACGACGAAGAGTAGCAGGTGAAGCACCAACACCTCCACTCTACGAACTGGAT
>JXTB01000342.1:0-69778 GCA_002914805.1 Parasponia andersonii | reverse complement strand
ATAACAAATTTAATCTTTCAAATCCACTTGGGCTTCCAAGCCCAAGCCAAGCCCAAATTGTTTCCTTAACCCATTTACCCATTTTTATCCAACAAATATATCTATCTATACACAGATAACCATATCTTATACGATATTTTTTGGGTGCTTAAACTCTCATATTGTTGTTTAATGACCAAAAAAAAAAAAAATACAAAGCATGGTTATTTTTGTATATTTACATCCTTAGCTTTATTTTTTCTTTTGGGTTTGTGGAACAAAGAGACGATTGATTAATTCAGACATGGTAATGGGACAGTTGGAATTGATTCAATCTGGTGCTTTTTTTGCTCTGAAAAAAACAATGGTAAATTAAGAAATGATCAAAAGAGTTTAGTGGCCATATGGGAGGCACCTCTTAAGATGAAAAAATACCAGAACAATGAGATGAGAGCACCTATTTTGCAACAGAATGCATAGGGCAATTCTTCATTCTTGGAATCTAACTCAAGTTATAATTACAAAAAATTAAAAGGAAAATAATACTAAAAACAATATGTGATAGATGCCAAAATAAGGATCTATAGGCTCGTAAAGTGGATACTAGCTCCTTAAAATCAAAGAAAAAATCAGCATTATGCTAGTTCCGATCAAAACAATGAGATAAGCCCAGTTGGAGAGCTTGGAGTTTTGCTTTGAGGGAGTTTGCTTTGAATATGGACGCTGCCAGAAGAAGAATACAATCGTCTTCTCTCTTGGCCACGACACTTGCTGCTTCCTCCCTCTTATGAAAGGCCCCATTAATTAAGACTCTGATCCTCTCAGGAGAAAAGGTCAAACAACTAGTCAGAGCATCACATCTAGTGTCACTATGATCCACACCAAAGGTAGATGAGGTTTGGGTTTGTCGGTACTACTTCATCGTTGCATTTATGAGATTTAGTATATAAATTGGGTTTACTTTGGAGCCTTTATAGAACTTAGCATTTCTCGTATTCTAAATTTTTTCACAAGCTATTGCTGCAAAGATTGTGAATTCATCTCTAACTTGACTATTATAATTTCTCAAGTGATGGGGATTGAAGATCCATTTTACCATTTTTAACCCACTCGACAGAGTACTTTGAACCATGCACAAGTTCCATTTGCTTCCAAACCAAATGTACTTTACAACTGGGCAATGAATGAATAAATGAATAATTGCATCCTTAGAGTTTGCGCACAGAATATAAATATTGATGGGTACCTAAAGAACGCTTCCTAGTCTCTCACAAGTAGGGAGAACATTTTTATCGATTCTCCAAAGTAAGAGTTTCAGACGTTCATGGAGGTAACTAAATAAGATAGTCTTCCATATTGGTTATAGGTCTGAGAATCTCTATCGATTCAATCTCTAATAGGCACTTTTAATTGTGAACTCTCCATTCTTTGTATCTTTCTATATCAAAAGATCTGTTTGATTGTTTAGAAGCAGTGAGATCTTCAAATAATTATCCACATTTGGCAGTCTGAACTAAGTTTCTAGCTTGTTTCTATCCCAGTAGCCATATCCAACTATCAGAAGTTCCTAAATCTTAATATTGTCTACTTCTTGAAGTGGGTTGAAAGCGTTTATGGTTTCACTAAAATCTACCTATGGGACCTAAGGCGCATTCCAAATGTCTGTAGTTACTCCCTTACCAATGTCCAAGTAGTTTCTGTTTCGGACAAACTCTTTAATGACCCAAATGCCTTTAGCCACAATAAAAGTATGTTTAGGTAGTCCAGAATTCTAAAAGCTCTCACGTTTACAGTATTATGTTACGAGAACAGATACCTAAAGTGAAGTTGAGCCAGATGCCATCATCTACCCCAGTTTGGATATAAGGGTGAAATTGATGTCAAAAAATCGCTTGAGACCTATTCTTCCACATGCTATAGGTTAATATATTTACACCTACAAGGTCAGTGCAAGAAAGTGTTTTTTTTTTTTTTTCCACTCCTCCAGTCTACCAAAAGCGCCTCACCAACTTGTCAAGATCCTCACAAAAAGATTTAGATAACGGACAAGTAGACATTAAGTATACTAGAATATTTTGCACCACATTTTTAATGAGAGTCATCCTACCTACTCGGGAGAGTAGCTTACTATGCCAACTTTCCAACCTAGCATAAACTCTGTTCTTCAAGAAACTGAAATCCTTAGTTCAGTTATTTGTTAAAAATAACGGATTAACAAGGAATGATTAGCTCTTATCATCACTTTGAAGCCCTGTTGGTTGATGATCTCTATTCTTATCTCCTCTTGAGTATCCTTTGAAAAGTAGATTGAGGATTTCTTTGCATTTGGCCTCTGTCTAGACCAGGAAGAATATTAGTTTAAGCACCACAATATTCTATGCACCTCAAAAGTACTGGCATTACAGAAGAAGAAAGTGTCATCAGCATACATAAGGTGCGAGATTGAAGAGAAGATTTTGGCAATATGAACTCCTGATATCCGACCCTTTCTTTCCTCTTTGAGAATAAGTTTTGACAACACCTTACTATACAAAATAAATAGGTATGATGAAAGTGGATCACCTTGACGGAGGTCACGCCCCCATGAAATGCTAAGGAGGGAGCTATCATTTAACATAATCGAGAAGGAAACTGAGTAAACACATGTCAACACCAACTTCTTGAAATGGTCATCAAAACCAAAAGCAAGAAAGATATGCTCTAAGAAGGACCATTCAGTTTTAGTTTTCATGGAATGAATGACTTTTTGGGCAAGGACTGAGTTCTCAGCAATCCATCTACCTGGTACAAAGGCCGATTGGAAAGGTGAAATTAGTTTATCTAGCACTCCACAAATTCGGTTGGCCAAAATCTTGAGTTCTCAGCAATCCATCTACCTGGTACAAAGGCCAATTGGAAAGGTGAAATTAGTTTATCTAGCACTCCACAAATTCGGTTGGCCAAAATCTTGGAGACCACTTTGGAGGTTATATTGCACAAACTGATAGGATGATAATCATCAAAACACTTAGCATTTATCCATTTAAAAATAAAGATGATGAAAGTCTGGTTTATATGCCTTGTAAACTTGCCTTTTACAAAAAATTCTTGAAAAAAATGAATTAGGTCCATGCCAATAATATCCCAATAATCCATGTAGAATTTAACGGGCAATCCATCGGAGCTTGGTTCCTTAAGAGGGTGCATGCTTCTCATAGCCTCCCTTATTTCTTCCATTAAAAGTATGCGACACAAGTCACTATTTGTTTTAGGGGGGATTCTATACTCAGAGTTCATCCAGCTCTGAGCCAATCATCGGATTAGAGGAGGTAAACACTTGTTTGAAGTTTTAGATGAAATACTGACCAATATTTTGTCTTCCTTCAATCCAATTCTCACTATCGTCTGAAATTGCTCAAATTTGGTTTCTTTTCCACCGAATATCAGTCGAGGCATGGAAGAAACGAGTGTTCCTGTCTCCCTATGTTAGCCATAGTTCTCTAGATTTCTGTCGCCATATAAGTTCCTGTTTGTTGCGAATATCTTCAATCTCCAGTTATATAGATGCTTTCAGTTCAAGGTTTGCCTGGGAAGGAGTATTGTTTTAGACTTCAGTCAACAAATGGGTAAGGATCTTTAGATTATCTTGGCAGAAACCAAATATCTCTTTATTCCACTTCTTCAGTGCACAGATCATATTGTTGATTTTCGCCATCAGTTGGAAGCTTTTGAAGCTAGACATCTTGATTTTCTTAGCCTTAGCAATAACCATATTACAAGAAGGGTCCTTACTTTATACATCTAAGAATCGGAAGAGGGTTATCCCTTTATCATTCTCCATATCTGTGTCGACTAAAAGTGAGCTATAGTCAGAGTCTAAGTGTTAGAGCAGATTTTCACCAGCCGTCCACGTGTCTCTGAACCGCTGATGGTGTATTCTCTAACTGTCCACGTGTCCTCGCTATCCCAAAGTACTTTGAACTCCAAGCGAGGCCGGAGAGGCGGGGGTAGCTACCTGCAAAGACTCTCCGATATTTAAGTTAGTGGTTTATCTTTGATACAGGGTAGCAAGGAAATAGTTCAGTATGAGTATCTCTTTATTTTTTGCTCATAAGCTTTTTTTTATATATTTCTTTTTGTAAGCGTACATACCCCTCTCGGGAACGCATGACTCATATATGTATAGTCCTGAGATTGTGAACCATGCTGGTCTCAATTTCCGGACTGAGTACCTTTCTCCTCAAAGTCTTTTTCAGAGGTCACGGGCCGAGATTTCCGTGATCTCCTCTGTATCGCCGCAGTCTGATTTTCACCGCTCTGTCAGGGCGGCTTGCCCCTTGCGCACGCCTATCCAGGATCGCATTAAATGCTCTGTCGGGGTCTGGAGTTGTGAGTTGCTTTCCATTGTATTCAGGTGGAAGATCCTTGGAGCTTCCGACCCCCCACCTGTCGAGGTAAGGGTCGGATTGGGCCGAGACTGTCCAGGGTCTGTGATGGGCTCGGCCCTAACTTCAGACGGCTTTATGGCCGATTGTGAAATCACGTGCGACCCGCGTAGCCTTTAACTAATCACTCTCAACACCCGTCAGACGGTAGACTTCTTTTGTGACCTGTTCAACCGCTTGGCCATCAACGTGATGTATGACTTAGGAACGGGTCCCACACTAAGATAGGCAAGTTCTGTATCCCAGCTTTCGGGAAATTGATTAGCCATTGAGAGTTACAAATAGCTATATCTATCCTTTCTTTCACAAGGTTATTAATGTCTCTGCTATTTGTCTAAGTAAATTGAGCTCCTACACAATCCAGATTAATTGCTCCCTTGTAGAAAAAAAAATCTGATAGCCATTTTTTCTCTCTCTCTCAAAACTCTGCCTCCAATCTTCTTTTCTGCCGTCAGTATACAATTCAGGTCCCCTATACAAGCCCATCATGTATCTCCTTTGGTATTAATTTACTCAGCAGAGCTACTCCAGAAGTGTGTGCTATGCCCTGCATATGGGGTAGCATAAATAATATAACAAAATCAGTTTTGTCTGTGCATGCTTTTTGAGACCTCGACGGTAATGACTGAGTTTGTGGCCGAGACCAGTTCAATATCGACTCTATTTCCATATGACGCACAGTACTCTGCCAACCCAACAACTTGGACAACTATATCATTAGAGAATCTCATATAACGCCAAAGATTATTCATAGCCACATAATTCAATTTTGTCTCCATTAAGAACACCAAATCAGGATCCTTTGCTCCAATAAGAGCACGTAGAGAGCTTGGACTGCTCGTAGGTGGCGCATCCATGGATGACTTGGTTGTCCCGGTTGTCTCAGTCGCAGCCATGCCGCCTAGTAAAGCCGGTTCAAAATCCTCAACTTGCCTTTTAAATCGTACACCTCCTGTTCGTTTCAGTAACCCAATCTTGCCCAGAACTTCCATTTAACTGGGGTGAAAGGCAGTGCTGTATCGGGGAGCCCAGCCGGAGCCAAGGGCCAAACAAAGCAACCGCCCTTCCGTCACTGGCTTTGATCATTTTCCTTAGGCATCTTTATGACCAATCAACCCAACACCCGAAAAACTTTCCCACCAACGAGTTACTAATAGTATCTCGAGTCCCATCAATATCCGGTTCAAGGGAGATAGAGAGGTCATCAAATGAAATGTTTTCCACTTCGATCTCATCAACCTGCATTGAAATTTCCATCTCATGTTCCATTCTTCCAGCGGACAAAGAAAATGGAGCTTTGTCAAACAAAGCAAGGGCTTTAACCCAGACCTTCTGCTTTGGGGGCTTCTTTTTTTTTTTTTTTTTTATTTTATTTTATTACGGTGACAACCAATTGAGATTTTCATTGGACCCCAGATGTCAACCAAGTAGGCATCCCCAGTCTGGTGCTTGATTAACTGGTTCACACCTCGAATCAGCGTGGCCACTGGTCACCTAAATGTGATAACCATAAACTTGGACACATACAAATATTTATTTAAGAAAGCATACAATAAATACAATTATATATAGTTTCGTTTTTGTTTTTCTTGGAAAAGAAAGATAAATAGTCTATTTATGGGTTTTTTTTTTTAAAAAAAAATTTTGGTTTTAAATATCGAAATACAATTATGAGTTAGGAATTAACATGACTAATGTTTATAGCAGAATACGATAAGGCTTATGGTAGTGTGGTTGGTCCGTTGTATCTAAATTCCGTGAATGGAGGGGTTGCTTTGGATGGCACCCTCGTCTGTTTGCTCACCCGCCAAAATTACCCGCCAACAATAGTGGGACCCACTCCTCCACACAGAGTGTGGGATCCATTCGTTGCGGTCAGTCACCCATGACCCCCACCTCTCTCTCTCTCTCCTTTCCCGCTTTTATATTTAATTCTTTCTGAATCACACTCCTACCTGCCACCTAAGCATTCCTCCATTTATTCACCTTACCCAAATTCTAATTAATTCATATTTATTGTAATTATCAGACACCCAAAAAAAGGAAAAAATTATAATAATACGTGACCATCTAAGCATTAGGTCATGGAAACGTCTTGAATTGATAATTATTAGTGTGGACACACATACATATACATACAAAAATTTTCAACTGTCTTTTTTTTTTTCCTCTACTCAAAAATAGCATAAAATAAATTGGCCTAAAGAATAAAGATCAACACGCTTTATTTTGTTTCTGTTTTCTTTTTGGGTTATTTGTTTTGTATAAACCGTGATTTTTGATTCTCAAATTGGGGTGTTTACTTTTCAACAAAATGCTATTCAAATCAACGCTTGTACACATCCTCAACCAAAGGATGTATATAACATTTGACAATCAAGTCAAGTAAAAAATAGCGTAATTAATTTGAATTAAAAGGTTCTAAAAAAAGCATTAAAATTGAATCAATCAATACATTTGGGGGTATTTATTATTCAATATGTGATAATAGTGGGTGGAACAATATTAATTATAACTAGAAAAAATAAATAAATAAAAATAAAAAGAGGGTCTTGGTTGTGGGTCAATGGACGAGTGAGCGGAATTCTATAGAAACTGCTCCCTTCTCTTTCCGTTCGTCAATTAAGACGTTTTATTCATTTATTTAATTAAATATTATATATATATATCAATAAATATGAAATATCCACTTTTTGCCTCTACTTTCTATTTGTAATTATTATTATTATTTTTATATTGGTAGGGAGCGTAAATTAGAAAAATAAAAATAAAAATCAGTTAGCGTAACGGTACCACCGTATTATTCATTTCATACACACTAATAATTTGGCCACTCTTCTTTTTTTCTTCCTCTATATCCGTCTTCCTGTCTCTCTCCCACCCTCACCGCACTTTTTTTTTTTTTTTGTGAATATTAATTCCTGGTTCATCTTTTTCTTCTTCTTCGGCAACCATTCCCAGATTTCTCTCTTGACCCATTAGAGAAAATTTATTTATTTATATATTTATTCTGGCATTTGAGTGGTGGTGGTGGGTAAGCTTGGATCGTTTTGATGGAAGGTCCTAGATGATGTTGATGATAATGATGATCGGTCCCTCTTTCCCTTATCTATAAAGCATTGTAATTTTCAACGTATATGCTTTTGTTGTTATTGTTATTGTCTTATATGACAAGGGTTTGTTTTGGTTTTTGGTTTTGAGCTTTGGAGTTGTGCTTATGGGTTTTGCAGGATCTGGGTGGCTAAGTACTAAGCTTTTCTTGGGACTCAATCAAAGGAGCTTTGGCACTTTGGGGTGACTTGTTCTGTTTCATGCTATTTCCTTTTTTTTTTTTTGGATAAATATTTTTGTGGTGGAAGATTCTATATCGGTCGGAGATAGGAAGGAATCTTTGATGATTAGAGGTTTGCGTTCTGTGAAGTTTCTATCAAAAAGAGATTTTTATTCTTTTGGTTCTTTGCTGATCTGAGAGAGATTTTATCGGTGACACCCTTTATTTATTGTTTAAAGTTATACGTACTATTTCCATTATTTTCCTTTTATATCCATTATATTCATGTATGTGGATTTATTTCACCGGTATGTTTTATTTATAATCCAATCTTTCCTTTTAAGTTTCTACTTGGGTTTTGTTTTTTATTGATTCACGTAGACACTATCCGTTTTCTTTTTCTTATTTCCTTCTCTCTAGCTACCTTCCTTTCCATCTAATTTCCTATAGCCAAAAGTGTATGTTCCTTATTGTATTTTAAGTTGTTAGTTTCTTTGATGGATTCTGTGCTTGAGATAAATTAGATGTATCTTTTAGCTGCTTTTTATTAGTTTGACCAACTTATGTAAGTTGTTCTTGCTTTGACGCAACTTTCTAAGGCAGACCTTCAGAAGCTTGATTTTATCGTCTCTCTGGTAATCTTTTATTGCTATTAGTTTAGGATATTTTCGGATTCATAACTGATACGAAAAATTGAAACTTGTAATGCTCTTTAACCATGTACGTTTTAGTTATCTGGAATTCTTTTTTTCTTTATAAATTACTTTGACAAAAAAGATTGAGCTTTCTGGGTGTCGATCCTGTCACATGGATTAATGTTTATTTGAATAATGAATCATATGAACACTCTTAAGAAAGGAAGACCAGTCATTATTTGTCGTTAGGTGTAGAAATTAACTTCTAGCTAAATATGGAGATGCTCATTATATCATTTATATCCAATCACTAATTCAAATTCCAGTCATACTGCTAAAGGAAAAATTATAAACGATTGAGCAAGCAGCAGTTTATTTATTGGGAACTTTATACATAAAGTAAACCATGCATTCATTATTCCCTGAATACTTTCATTCTTTATGTGCTTATGAAGTAAATGACATATTCCTATTAAATTCTGATTTGAATTTGAATTCAAATAGAATTTGAGCTTATACTTTTCAAAGTTAATGACAGGTCTTAAGCTTGACATGCTATAATGTTTAGATTGCAAACGTTGTTATCATACATAGATTTGGCTTGGAAAACATTTATGGTGTTCGAATTTATTGCGTTCACCTTCTATGAGTGTCTCATCTCTTCCAACTTAATTTCCTAGCAGTTTTTAGTTTCTAAGTTTTATTCTTTAGCCATTTTATTTACAAATTGACACGGCTTTAATGAACAAGCCTATTGGTTGATGTATATGCCAAAGCCTCTGGCTCATTAGGGCATTGGTTATGGGTCTTAAGTGTTTTAGTGCTGCCATCTTATTCTGGCTAGATTGGGATTTGATCTTCTTTCCTCTTCTCTTGCAGGTGGAATCTTTCCTTTTAATTTTGATTCCGTACTTCAAAAGCAACATCTCTTAAGGTAAATTAGCTTTGCTTTTAGAGAAAATCATGTTGGGAGGAAACAATGGTAATCCTGTGCTTCCTGTGTTCCTCAATGAGAATCGTTTTCAATATCCAACAAATGCTTCAAATCAGCTGCAGCTTTTTGGAACTGGTGAGTTCTATTTAGCATTTGCAAAGTAATTTTAACATTTTATTGATTCTGTCCTTTTCTGTTGATGTATAGCTAATGTATCTTTTTTGTTTGGATAATAATCTGACACCTAATTACATCTAGCTTTAGAATTAACTTGTTTCTGTTTCCCCTACTGCTTTTAGTTTTTACATGGGTATTGTTGGATTTTGTATTTAGATGGTCCTATCCATTTGGAGTAAATTCCAACTAACATCCATGCCAACTTTTGATAAAAATGCCAAAAAGCCTTTTGAAAATATCCCACTTTCCAGTTCCCCTTTTCACTCTTGCATTGATTCCTTAATTTGACATTCAACTTCTTAAAATTTGTATGGTTGTTCTCTGCAATTACTGTACATCTGTATATACTTGTCCGGACATATGTTGATATACAGCTCACTTCGTCGTTTGCTAATTGTTACTGAATCCAGCTTCTACTATTCACTTGTCGATCATACATTATCCTCTGTATTCTTAGATATTTGTCAAAATTGTATTTTCTCTGGTGTCAGTTTTGTTCTTTTGGATTCTCTGTACTGACACGTGGCTAGAGAATGATAGTTTGGAAATAATGTTGCAGTTCCAAATGGATGTGGTGCTGATCCAGTAAATTACTTCGGAAATGAGCATATTACTCCCATGCTTCGGCCTAATAAACAAAGCAGGGAAATAGATGATATCTCAAGGCAACAAAAGCTTCAGATTTCCTTGAACTACAATAATGTCTGTCAAGATGAAGCTGATCGCTCAGCAAGCATTCCAAATCCAAACCCTGTATCGACAGGTTTAAGATTATCGTATGATGATGATGAGCGCAACTCGTCTGTTACTTCTGCAAGTGGAAGCATGACTGGGGCACCTTCAATTATCTACTCCCTTGGTGACAACGTAAGAACTGAACTTGATCGGCAGAAAGAAGAGTTTGATCAGTATATGAGAATACAGGTAATAATTGCCCTCCAAGCACACTCTTGAATGCCACTCTACTTGATATTCATAATACGTTAAGCTTGTCTTGATTATTGATTTTGTATTCATCTCACTCCTAAAACAGGAGGAGCATTTGGCAAAGGGGGTAAGGGACCTGAAGCAAAGACATATTGCTTCATTTCTTTCTGCCATAGAAAAGGGTGTCAGCATGAAACTACGTGAGAAAGATGTGGAAATTGAGAACATGAACCGGAAGAACAGGGAACTAGTTGAGAGAATAAAGCAGGTGGCTATGGAAGCTCAAAGTTGGCACTATAGAGCAAAATACAATGAGTCAGTCGTGAATGTTCTCAAGAGCAATCTCCAGCAGGCGATTTCGCAGGGTGCAGACCAAGGGAAGGAAGGATTTGGAGACAGTGAAGTCGACGATGCCGCTTCCTATATCGATCCAAATAGCTTTTTAAGCATTCCTGGTGGAGCTGTGAAATCTTTTTCAAAGAATAATCAGGGCCCAAAGGAAAATATGACTTGCAGAGCATGCAAATCAAAGGAGGTTTCCATGTTATTGATGCCTTGTCGGCACCTGAGTTTATGTAAAGAGTGTGATGGCTTTATCGGTGTTTGCCCTGTATGCCAGTTGATGAAAACTGCCAGTGTCCAAGTGTATCTGTCCTAATTTATCAGACAGCGAATACGTTAAAAAATGAAGAGTTTATTACCTCGTGATATTTGTTATTTTCAGAGTTTAAAGAAGAAAAGAAAATGTAAACATAATTTAATATACACGGTTTGGCTTCAAATTGTATTTACTCTTTCTCATGTGTAAACTCTTGTAAACACACGCCCATTTCTTAGCTCATAACACGAGAGAGTTCATAATGCATTATTCTCATTCCTTTGCTTGCATCATAATAAGGCAGTTCTATTTTGCATGTTAGAGCACACAAAATATCTTGTCCTTCTGTGAATGGTAGGAAGAGTAACAATATCGATCAATGTGAAATAAGCTATTTGGCAATGAGCCAAACTATACTATTTGGCAATGAGCCACACTATGTACCAGTTTGAACGTTAACCATAGATAAGTAGAAGAGTAAGGAGTTCAAATGTCAACAGTGTACCTTCAAATTAAAGAATTTGAATTACACTCAATTTAAGGATTAAATAAAGATATACATTTTGATGGATGTAACAGTACTTGCGGGACTAACACGACAGTCGCATGTATGTGAATAACTAGTTAAGGTGAGGTTATACTAACAAACTGTAAACAAAACTGAGGTTACATAGTAAATTTCTCAAAAGTTTTCCACAAAAATCTAAGCCTAATTGGGTTGGTCCGTCTCAGATTCTTCTTCTATTGTCCAGGCGGGGTTTCTTGGATACAGACCCATGTTGTAAACGGTCGCCACTTGATTGAATCTAAAACAAAAACAAAATGGTTTACGTCAAACACCATTTTTCAGATGCTCCGCAAAAGAAATCAAGCAGTTAAGGTTCATCACCTTATTGAGCTTCTCCCTCACGGACCTGACAGTCTGATTCATTGATTGGGACGGGAAGTACTCCTTCAGTCAATTAGATATTTAGAAGAGAATCATATGTTAGTTCTAGGATATAAAAGGCCCGAGATTTCACGAGACCATTTTATGTTGATGCATCCACAAAAAGGCGGGCAACGCTCAATAAATAGAAAGGAACCAAAGTTAAAATAGACTGACGATTTTTCCCCAGTGAGAGTATAAAAGATTTAACGGTCTCTACATGTTTACACGAAATCTACTTTACTAACATCATGATTACGTAAGTTAATTTTTCAACAAAATCTGAGCATAGCATGGTTTACACATTGTTATCAATGTTAGCAGGTTAATCCGATTCAGTTTAGTGACTCAAATAAAAGGCTCATTGTCTTTACCTTCCTACCGGACTTCCAGAGTGAGTATGAACAGGGAAGCAAAAATCGTTCAAGATATTATCTTTGAGAGCAATAACAAACCTTGTCAGAGGAAACCCTTGTGATTGGAGAATTATTAATGTGAGAAATAAGTTCTCGTTTTTCACTGTCCCTACAGAAAGGAGAAAAAAGTCCATCACATACAATAGAGCTACTTGTAAAAATGCCAAAACTTGATTGTATACTACCTTTGGCCAGTGTTTATTCGTGGGGGAATGCTGGCCTGTGAAGGGCTTACTTCGGATCCCTCAGTCCAAGAACCCCACTTTCTAACAGCAGACTCTTTCGATCTGCTAGCTGATATCAGAAAGTTTAATTCACGACTTGTTAAGAATAGTTTAATACGAGCAAGTAACATCCAAAAAGGATACTTTCCCCGTTGAATACCATTAAGAAAAGGAACTTACGATTCGATCTTGCTAAGACTTCCTTCCTCCTGCATTCTAGTTTTTCCTTGGTATCAGAGAGGGTCTCAAACTGAGGAGCATAAGATACCTTTAATGGGTTCCCAAGGAAAACATACTCATCCAATTTTCTTTTCGCAAACCTGAAACGAATAGCAGTTTAGCCGCAGCCTTTAGCCAGTAAAGGAAAAATAGAACACAAAGGGCAACACGCAAGCATACAGTCACCTAGCATTGCTGACCAGACGAAATTTGATCCAGTAAACATCAGTGAATGCTTCACATTCTTCAGCATCCATTGGTTTGCACCTGAATTGAAGTATCACTAACTTTAAAAACAATCAAAGACAACTGTTAATGAATATCAGAAAAAAGTGAAACACAGCTGAAACGTAAAGTTACTCTTCAATGCCTCCATGGGTTGAAAACAATTTTAGCAACTGTTCGCCACATCCTAATGCCGGAACATTCCTCACGATTAAATATCTATAACAAAGAGGGAAAAGAAACTGCTTTAAAATCAAATAAATTCAATTGAGGCCAAGTTCGATGAGCCTTAATGGATTGTTATTATGTTTGGTTTGGCATTGCATTTTATTGGGTTTAATAGATAGATATATTGTGAATATGGGGTTTACCCAAATCGAAATAATTCAGGTAAATGAAAAAGGAACAAAGAAGGGGACCTAGATTCATCGCAGACCGTATAAACACGAATAGCTGGAGGCTCGTCTCTATATCGAGGCATAATCTTCTACAAAAATCAAGCCAAACCACATTCAAGAATACTATATGCAACCTGATCATAAACCACAAAAAAAAAAAAAAAAAACCCAGTAAGTAATATTTTAAACAGCATAAATTCTTAAACCCAAATAAAATAATTGATTTGAAGAACCAAATAGATCTTAATTCCACCTTTTTGTTTTCCCCCCCTTTTTAACGCGAAATGAAACTTTACGCAGCAGGAAGACGGCGAATTTTCCTCAGGCGGCGTTTGAGTTGAAGTTGCAGTATTAGGGATTCGAAAATTGAGTATTGACCAAATTGGGGATTTTTTTTTTTTTTTTTTTTTTTTAGGTCGATGAACAATCTTGAGGGGGTGTGTGTGTGTGGGGAATGAATATCTGGATGGAGGAGCGTCGACGATGATGATGACTGTTAAAAAGACAAGCGGAGAATGCCAGGAGCAGAAGGCAGAACTCCGTAGCGTTCAATAATGTTCATGTTGTGTATTTTTTTAAATTTTTTTTCCAATCTTTTTTCGATTTCGGTCGTTTTTATATGTTTATCGTCGTTTCTCATATTGTTGACACTTTTAAGTCGTTCTTCCAGTTATTGTCGTTTTCAGTGTATATTATCGTCTTTGATGTTGTCGTTTCTACGTTGCTGTCGTTTTATCAGTGTACGTTGTCCAACAGAGTCTTGTCGGTTTTTGAGATAATTGTCGTTCTTTCTTCCCCCAAAACGGACCCTACCATCGTCCGGTTACGTTATTGTCGTTTAGGAATTGTTTTATACTCGTTTCTAAAACCTCTGTCGCTCTTTCATAAGAATCCTTGTTCGCTATCTGTGTGGGACTCCAAATTTCGACTTCGGAAAGCAAGAATCAGGCCTTCGTTTGCATAGGGATGGCATAATAATGGCGTTAAGTGTTGGATTCGGCTGATGATAATATATACACCTATATATATATATATATATATATGCAGAGCCCAGAGCAAACGCGTTCTTCTTTCTCCAGACCCTTTTGATCGTTTTTCGATTTTTGTGTTAATCAACCCAGAGTCCAACTTCGCATAGCGAATTCATGGAGGTGGCAAAGAGGGAGAGTTCTTCGGAAGAGGAAAGTGATGTCAAACTGTATATTTGGTTAAGTTTCACGTTAATAAATTTTATGGTGGATCTTATCAGGCAGGTCCTTCCACAGTCCTGACATCACCTTCTGCTGAAACGGCGAGAGAGCGTACCACCACCGCCTTCATCCTCACCTGCTGCTTCCCCATTTTCTGAACACTCCTTTTTTTTCTTTTTTTTTTTTTTTTTGGGTGGCCGTTTGGCTTCCCAAAACTCCAGAAATTACTTCCCTTTTTCTCTGTCTTTGTCCGAAAGAAACGGTACTCCAAATGGCTCCTTAACAGGGTTTTATGATTATCTGTAGCCTGTACCATGTCCACGTGCAAATCATGTGAGCATCAACGCATGGAGGAGGCTGGAGCTCTCTAGAATGTCTCGTCTTTTTCACCCAACCTTTCATTTATCGAACTCAATTTTTGTAGGATGCTAGGCTAGGCATCTCAAAATTACCAAATTTTTAATACGAATACGCGTTGTAATAATACGTGAGTTGGCACATTCAATTGTTGGAGCATGTGATTGATTTATTTGTGTTTATAGTGTTACTATTAAGGTTGAAAAGAATATACAAAACAGTCCGTTCCGAACAACGTGTTCCGACTTATGACTTTACTAGGGTAGTTGTCTATCTTATTTGTAAGCATATTGGCATAGTGAGATATTTTTATAATATAGATGAGCTTTACCAATTAAATTAAACTTCTAAATTGGTTAAACAAGTATGATTAGCAGTCTCCCTTATTTAATAGTACTTGAGCATTAGTTTAAGGCGATTCTTTGACTGGAAATAGTACTATTTTGTTTACCCTGAGGATATCATATTTACCGTTACCAAAATTTACATACTGTACATACTGTAATCGGGACTTTGTTGGTGTTTTAACACCAATTTGATGCCCTTTTTAAGTTTTCAAACAAAACCAAACATGGGGATGGAGATTCATCGTAATTTAAACAAGGCCTTCTTAACCTTGTTCCCCCATGACAGACTTGACGTGATTCAATATCCTGTAGTAGTGAAAGAAGAGCGAAGACTGGTCTCCTTCGAGCCCATTTCTGCTAACTCGATTGCTTCCGGACAGGTTACTACAGGGACTGCCGCCGATCACTAGGTCGAATCCGCCGAACACCCCTATCCACTGCTCGATTCTCTCTCCTGTCACTTGCTCTACATCCGCCACCTTCACCAGACTCCCCTGCTGGTTCGTCTGCTCCCACCAGCTTCTCATTATGTTCCTATTCACCTCACAAATCTCTACCGACACCACATTCTTAAGTCCGATTCCGAGCCGGTGTAACGCCACTTCGGCCCCGCCGATTCCGGAGAACAGGGAAAGGACGTTCATTCCGTTCGGAAACAATCTCTTCAGTACCGAAAGATGATACGCCACCGTGTCAACCTAAAGCAAAAGTTTTGGTTAAAAAAAAAAAAAAAAAAACTTTCCGGGAAAGAAACAGGGGTAACTCTGTTTTTCTCTATTTTTCCCGAGAAAAACAGAGCATGAAAGCAAAAAGAAGATGAGTTCGAATAACCTGGAAGGAGTTTCCGAGAGCAGTATATCTATTAGATACACTGGTTCCACCTCCTCTAGTATGGCCCTTTGGAAAGCCAAGAAGGAGCTCGATTTCATCAGGGTCAAGAGGGGCGACTCTGTTTTTCCCGACCCAAACCAAGTTCCATTTTCGACATTGTTCGAGAATGTACTTCTTAACGAACAGCGGAGGTTCATCACCGCCGTAAGCTTCGAGATGTGTTCTTATTTTTTCGGTGAGCTTGGCACTGGCGGGCTTGGTAAGAACGCAATTGAGCTTGGTTCTTTTGTCCCACTTAGGCCACCATTTTCTCAGTAGAGGGAAAGCATCTTGGATTGTGAGTGGCGGGGCTGGAAGAAGAGAGAACCGATTGGTTATAGGGAGATTATGTACGTAGCCTCTTTTTCTAGCGGCGGCAGAGAAGTAAATGGAGTCGACGAATTCCGGCTCAACGTCGTACAAGAACCGGGAAATGGTGCTCCACACTCCCTTGGGAGCTAAAGCCACGTTTTCATAATAAAAGTAAGGGGGAGCATTGGCTGAATCCGGAAGTTTTCTCTCTAGTTTACGCCATGGATTTTCAGGAACACCATACCCAATCATGGGGTTAGGGAGATGAAGCACTTGGTCATCTCCTCCATCCACTATGTGCTTCTTTTCAATTGCTTTGGAGTACCCTTCTCTTTTACGAACCTTACTGTCTCTTTCAAAATGCCTCCTCTTCTTTTCGAAGGGAAAACAATTATCGTTCTGCCAAAATAAACTACATTATCAGTTTTCTGCACTTGATTTTAGAGAATTATGACATTGGATCCTTACTTGTGTTATTTCATGGTCAAGTCGTGGTGGTTCACTAGTTTGGTTCTGTAGTTCCTTCTCCAACCGTGCAGCACATATATGGTCAATCAACTCTGTCATCTCCACATCTGGTCCTGCATTGTTGAGATAAAAACACACAACAGAAGATAATAATAATGAGTGTATCTCCATATATATCAACACTTTCAAAACTTATTCGAAAAAAAATGACGTGTTTTTGTTGGGGGACAAGCCAACTAGCTAGCAAACTAGTTTCAATCCAAAACAAAACATAACAAAACTTAACGGAAACAATGAACTACTGCAATTATCAGTCCGCTAATTTTTTATTTTTTTATTTTCGCATTACCATTTTTTGACTCTTTTTAAAGTATGTGAATTGTGATGAAAAAATAAACAAAATATAAATCATTTACAAAATTAATACTTAAATTTAATGGAAGTTTTGAATTTGCTCTCGCCTCCTGAAAATTTGAACCCCGTTAGGCATGATTGAGCTCAGTCGAATACCCCCGTTCAAGTACGGTGAACATTCCGATCGAATAGGGTAGAGCATGGTCGAGTACTAACACTTTGTTGTAAAGTTTTTTGGGATTTACTAGAACGGTTGAACATTTCGGTCGAATAGGGTTGAGCATGATCTGACACTGTGTTGCAAAGTCTTTTGGGATTTATTATAGTGTCTAAATAATTTTAAATGTGTCACGTAGTAATTACTACGGATTAATTTTCATAATATTTATGAAAAATCCTAATTTATCCGTAAAATCTACAAATATCGTCACACTTCTTTTATTATTAAATAAACTGGTTCCTCCCACCACCCCCACGTGGGAAAGGCCCACACCCAACATTTTTCTACTTGATCCCAACGTCAAATTCTGAATTGATGATTTTATTGCAACAATGACGTGAATAGTATGCTAAACGACGCAGACGCACCTAATTTATCTATGGCAATCGAAACTTCTCGCGCATCGTATCCCATCTCCACTAGAAGACTCCAAGGCATGTCTTTCCCTGACAAATCATCAATGTTTTCCTGGCAAGCAAAAGTAAATCATTTCGATAATTACACGAATAACGTTAGGAATACTCATTTTTTAATTAGAAAACTTGTACCATATTATGTGTGTAATAGACTACCAAATAATTATACATAAAATCATGCTACATCGTTTGATATAAGTTTTAGGCAGAAAAATTGAATGTACTAGTATTGCTTATTGTGCGAAGACATTGTTAAAGTATAGATTCAAAATTGGATCTCCAAAATGGGTCCGAAATTCCAAAGCATAAACAGAAGTCTTAGCATGGTTTAAGTCTTAGTGAACACTTTTCAGACTAGTTTTACCTCGCTCGTAAGGGAGCTATCATCATCAGAGATGTTGTACATATTGCTTTCAAAAGCACTAGAACTTGGTTCAGTTGAAACGTTTCTGCCTACTGAATAAGGCTTCGCTTGATCCTTAAAAACTCAAGAAAAAATAAAGACACGTTACATTCTTTTAAGTTAGGTTGATCATACAGCCTCTATCAAATAACAAATGCTAAAGTTAATGAGCAAACTTTAGTAATAAACTTGGGTTTTAGCATTTACTCGGTTACACTTAAAAACTATATTCCTTTTGATACTGGGTACAGCTCTTTCAGAAATACAGCTCTTTCAGAAATGTGTACAACTTAAAAGTAAATGAGACGGAAGATGACAACTAATGTTACCGTTTTCATTGTTCCACAGTTTCTATATCACAATAGATCAATGCTAACATCATATTTACAATGGAATGCTCCAAAATATCTAATAAAGCAGGATTTATGGCTAGAAAAAACGTTGAGGGTAGTTGGGATTCCGATGGGCTAGGAGTTTTTTGGGCCCAATGACATTTTTAAAGAGCGGTAAGAAAATGACAGATTAGACTAATTTGGGCGAAAATATTTTTTTTTATGCATTTTTTAAAAATGACATTTTTATGAGTATCAGGATAATAGGTCAAAAGGTTTTTTGTCACTAAAAAACCATTATTTAGGCCATTATTTAGGACTTTTCTATGGTCAAGATATCCTTGATACTCATAAAAAATGTCATTGTTATAAAAATGCACAAAAAATCCATTTTAGCTCAAATTAGCCAAACATGTGTCCTTTTCTCTAGAACATTTCTTAGAATGATTTTATTATGGCTATTCATAAAATTAGGATCTGTACATTTCAACAAAAAAAAAATTAGAATCTTTATTTATTTATTTATTTATTTCTTTTTTTGACTAACAGTCATAATTATAATGACTACTGGTTAAAATAGAAATGACCGGTCATCATGAAAATAACGACTAATCATAATACAAATGAGTCAAATAACTACCGATCATAAATAAATTACTATGAGACATAATAAAATAATTAATTCTAAAAAAAATCTCAAAAAGTGGTCTAAAAATGCTATTTGAGTCAAAATAGGTAAGAAATGAGAGGAAAGAAAAGTGAGAGAAATTAATTTGATTGGTAGAACATAAAATGAGAGGAAAAAAATATTGGGCCCACAAAAACTTTTCTTCAAATTGGGGAGAAAGAGAGTAGGAAAAATTGCAGTTGCTAACGAGGGAGTTGAATTTATTAAACTACTCTCCCATACTAACTTTAAATAATAATATAAGGGATACAATAGATATTATAAAATAAACTAGTTTCTTTTATATTACATACTAAACAATTATAAAGGAAAGACAAGTTTTTTTTTTCCATCCTACATATTTTTTTTCCTATTTTTTTAAACCACTCTACCAAACATAGTTTTAATCTCATGTCGACTTTCCCACAAGACAATCTTAGATTTTCCACAATCAATTATTAGATACAAAACAAGTGAGTCTTTTTTATTACTAGTGAAAATTTATCCAAAGTAGTACTAAGAAAGAGAAAAACTAAGACAAGATCCAGAAAAATCATAACACATCAAGAATTGAAGAATAAATCCAAGTGTGTTCGGTAGAAAGAAGAAAGGGAAGAAAGGAGAGGGATGGAGGATTAATAGATGGATTTAACGTTGGGTAATTATTTGCTAGGAAGGATTTTAGGGGTAGATATTGGTCATGGATTTCAAAACCTCAATCTAGCAAAACTTTTAATCTCTTCCATATATGTGAAGGATTTTGTAGGAGAGAATTTCACAATTAATAGTAAAGTAGTTATTCTACAACTAAAACCATTTCTTTCATCTATTTCTCATTCCCATAACACAAGGGAGAGCATTTTGGTTTTCTCTTGTACCAAACACAACAAGAGAAGAATATTTTTACTCCTCTTTCACTTTTCTTCTCTAAGTGATGTATGTACTTCTCATTCTTATCTTCCTTTCCTCCTACCAATAGAATATGGTGGAGCATAGTTCATGTCTCTTTTCTTTGGCTTAATGGGGTTCGCCATGGATTTCCAGTCTCCACATCTACACAACGAGTTTCGTTATTTTTTCATCTTTTAAATAATATTCTTTCCTTATAGAAGGTGCGTTTTACCCCTAAAACGTATGCCATGCCAACTTTTTTTGCTAAATGAGAAGAAATTCACTGTTCACTCTAAAAAATTAAGGAAAGGTTGACAAATGCATGGCAGCATTTTACTTGTCCAAGTCATTTTGGTAATTGAGAATAAATTCATTACTCACCCCAAATAAGTTAGTATACAATGGAGTCCCAAGACTCGCAAGCAAAATTTGTTTAAGAAGGAGAAGGCAAGTTGTAAGTTATAAATAAAATTACTCACTGGATAGTTTAAAAGAGCTTCGAGTATTGCCTCTACAGCGTCTTCTCCTATACATAGGATACTTGGAATTAAACAAAATATTTACTGAATATGAAAAGGTATGAAACCAAGAACTTAATATAAATGAGCAAATTGAACTAAACCAGAAAGCTACATAACTCTATTTAGCATATATAACGTGTCAATAGTACAAAAGGCACTACCATTTTTCTCAATTGCTTCATCTACCATTTCTTTAGGAAACCCCATTCCAATAAATTGTGCTGCTACCTTGGAAGTAGAATTGGGACCAGTTGAAGAACTGGGACCAGCTACCTGGAAGGAACAAGGATAGGAAAAAAAAAAATATATATATATATATATATATAAAGACAAAATTACAACATATTAAAAAATAAATAAATAATAATAAATAAGTTCTTTCACCTAAAAAAAACAATAATATATAAATAATAACGAAGCTATTACCTCGAAAGGGGACATGATCAATTTTCGGCGAGAATATTATACTAGAAACAATTAAATTCTATTTTCGCTATCTGCCTTCGTTTACTCTGTAACAATAAATAAATAAAATATTATAAACAGTATTATATACAACTATGATAAGTTTGGTATATTGTCGTTTTGGACCTTTTAATTTTGTCAAACACCACTATTTATATTCTAACGAGGACTATTTGCAAATACTGCTGATACCAGAGGAGAAAAATTTGTTAAAAGCACTACAAAAAAAAAAAATAAATAAAAAAGAAAAAGTAAAACATAATTCTAGGAGCTCAATCAATCCAGTCACACAAAACAAAACGAGACCAGAAAGTACTCCGTTCATACATTAAAAATCAAGCATATCAAGGTTGAAAAAAGTCAGCAAATACATGCATCTTAACTAGGTATCAGCCAGCAACAAGGGATTATTATATTAATCTAAAATTTTTTGTAGATTATGAGTCCTTTTTCCCGCTGTACTCGTCTTTGTAACCAATATTTACTTCAAAAAACAAAAAGGAAAAAATATAGAAAAATTGACAAGTCTACTATAAAGGGTCCACTTTATTAAAGGAAATTTGTGGTGATGACCGATGTCCACAACAGATCCCTTCTTGCCCAAATGGAAATTTCAAGGAGAATGTACGAAGAAGGGGAAAAAAAAAAAAAAAAAAAAAACTTTCATTCTTTTTTCATGTTTGCATGTCAAACTAGACCATGAAAATGACCAATTTTCTCCCTACCAAAGATAATAAACTCAGATGTGGGTCGATTTTTGGAGAAAGGAGATGGATTGCTCAACTCTTCCACCTCCAGATTCGTAGCATTCTCTTCCTGACAAAGCTTAGACCTGTCAACACCACTCCTTTTTTGTTTTAAGCAAAATATCACCTGAGACTGAAGTCTCTGCTCTCTCTCTCTCTCTCTCCCTCTCTTTTATAAGAGTTGAGTTGTATTATCCGTTTATATTGGTCCTCGAACTTTTAATTTTGGTTTTTTTTTTTTTTAAAAAAAATAAGACTTAACTAATACTATCATTTATTATAAATTTAAAAAAAAATATTACAAACAATGCTAAAATTTGAATCCTGACTCCTAAATTCACACACTTGTTCCTAAAATTTTAGATCATCTAAACTAGTTTTATTTGGCTTCCCTCGTTTAATTTTGGCATTTAAATACAAAGATTGCAAAGAGTGCAGATTCACTACACCGTTAGTGTCTGTTTCTGAATTAACCTTAAAGAGCACGTGCTTATCATGTGACCTGCTTCGTTGGAATTTAAAAAGACAAGAGACGAGGTTTTAATCTCATCTGACCACAAACAATAAAAATAATAAATAAATTAAATTTGAAAACACCGGATTTTTGTGGGGCACTTTCGTAGTATAAATCCTGTACCTAATGGCATTAATTAGGGCAGCTAATTAAAAGACCAAAAGTTAGATCAAGCTCCCTTAGTTGAGTTTGTACCACTTCTCAAGACGGCTCCTTGAATGTGATCCTTCCACTCGTGATTTCATTTTTTTTAAGGTATTTTTCCATTTCAATATCCGATGCATTCCATTCATGTACTCTAGAAGAAATAAAATAAAAATAAAAATAAAAATAAAAATAAAAAACCTTGTGATTTAATTCTTTTTTTTAAAAAAATTTTAATTTTCTTTCTTTTCCATATAGACTACAGTTGGATTAGATTCTGTTTCATTATTAGAAACCCAACTTTGATTACTTACTCAGTAACGCTCTGAGAGGTTTGTTCGATTAGTTTTGATAAGGATTTTTTTCTTTATATGTAATTCCTTTTCATATAATTTTCCCAGGTTTGAATCCTTTTTTTTTTTTTTTAAATTGCCCTGTTTAATTCGAACATGGGTTTTTGAAGGTTTTTGATTAACTTATTTTGATATGTGAAGTTTCTGTTTCTAAGGGGTTGTGTGGACTCACTCAGCTTTAGCCTTAAAAAAGAAAGAAGAAAAAAATCATCGAAAATTGGGAACTGTATTCGTGTTCAAAACGAGGAAATGGGGTCTGAAGGGCCAAAGGCTGTTGTGATTCATGTAACTGGGTTCAAAAAGTTTCATGGGGTTCCTGAAAATCCCACTGAAACTATTGTTAATAAACTCAAGGATGTTGTTGAGAGCAGAGGCCTGCCTGCTGGTGTCACTCTTGGGAGTTGTACTGTTCTTGAAACTGCTGGAGATGGTGCCTTGCCTATGCTTCGCAATACAATCGATTCGGGTGTTGTAAAAGGCAATGAACAAGTTGTTTGGGTCAGTTTCCATTCTCAAAAACTTACGAAGTTCATTTGTGACCCTTAAGGAGTGTGTGTCATGGCAAATAAGAGTTGCATGTAGTTAGTTGTATAAATATTGGGATTTAGATGGTTTTAAAATGGTTTAGAGGAGTTTTTTGAATGCTTTAGACAACATCATAATGGTTAATTTGCACTGCATTCTTCTATAGTAATGAACTTATGAAACCTGTGAGGATTTCAAAGTTGAATTTCTTGTTTCTACAAACATAGCAATTTAAGATGGTGTGTAATTTTCTCCAAGAATCAATTGATCATCATGTAGTCCTTGTTAGTCTTTTGTCATTATTATTAACCACGTGAGCTTGGTTTTTGATTGCTTTGTTGCTTGCTATACTCCTGTTCCACCGGACTCTCACGGTTCAGTTTGGCAGTTTTGTAGCATGAGTTGTGTAATATAATGGCTTGATTGGCTGAATATGAATGCATAATACTTCAGTATCACTTGGTTACTTGTATTGCGAAGTTATGTTGAGTTGTATTGCTGAGTTATGTTAAAGAAGAAGGATGATGTCTGAGGGCTTCTTTTCTTGATAATTTTGGCCCGGTTCGCAAACATTTTTAACTATGGAGAAGCATATGTTAGAGGTGCTCTCCATCGTTTTCTGGATTGAGCTTTTGGTAATTTAATGGACTTTGCCTTCATTGCTTCCTCAGCTTCACTTGGGAGTGAATGGTGGGGCGGCAAAGTTCGCCATTGAACGGCAAGCAGTTAATGAAGCCACTTTCCGTTGTCCAGATGAGTTAGGATGGCAACCTCAGGTGGACGTGTTTCGTCCTTGTAGTTTTATTAATCCATGTTATGCTGTTCTTCGATACTTTCTTCTTCTTTTCCTTCAAATGAAAGAACAAGTAGATCCAAATCATGGGATTTTGCTAGGACTTCAATTTGAACTGCCTTACTATACTGATTTCTATTTCCTTCTTTTTCTAAAAAAAAACATCTTTTTCCTTTTCCAGCAAGTACCTATAGTCTCTGAAGATGGAGGAACTTCTCATGCAAGAGAGGTATTATAATGTGTATATTCATTATATGTCTGTGTGTGTGTGTGTGTGTGTGCGCGTTTCTATTAGGACGAAAGGGCACCTCTTCAAGGCAAATTATTAGAAATAAGGAAAGAAGTTCAACGAACAACTAAATCATCTACACCTATAGCAAGGTAAACCAATCAGATCCCTATCGGTAAAAGGCCATAAGGATCGTGGAGTTGAACTCGCCATTCCTTTTAAGAACACGAAAAGAAGCCAACTTATTTGTTTGATTATTGACTTCTTTAAAAAGTATGAAATTAAACAAAATTCATCTTCTTTCAGAGTGATAAAGCCTGAATCCAACATGTGAGGAAGTTTCCAAGAACTTCAAATGAACCAGAACGAAATAGATGAATCACTATAAAACAGTCGCATGCTATTCATGACCTGTGCGAGTCATTTTCCCAAGCTGTATTGCTTGCATTTATATGAACATAATACATTGTTTTATCTTTGAATGCACTGGGCATTATAGTCAATAAATGTTGCCATCCAGGGATTCTTGATTTCTTTCGCTTATCTTCTCTTTCACATTCACTAGTTCCGTGCACTAACTTTTCAGTTTCATCTTTTCAATAAAGACTTGCTGCCCCATTGAGGCAATCCAGAAGTTCTCGAAGAAGAAAGGGTATGACGTGACGTTATCAGATGATGCAGGACGCTTCGTGTGCAATTACGTATACTACCATTCTCTCCGGTTTGCAGAAGAGAAGGGTCACAAATCCTTGTTTGTCCATGTGCCCCTTTTCTCAAAAATTGATGAAGAAACCCAGATGGGTTTTGCAGTAAACCTCTTGGAGGCTATTGCTGCAACATGTTGATGCTACTTAATCCCAGGCGTTCAAATTTTCGTACTCGTCACCTGCTGATAAATGCCAATCCGTCGTGTCAATATCAATTTATTTGTAAGATCTAAACCATATGAACTTTATGGTTTGCTGTTTGGTTTTTGGTCACAGGGGTATAACTCTCCTTGCTTTGGAAGTGTTTGTGGAATGATTTATTCTCTTTCAATTTCTTTGATCACAATTTGCTTTTAACAGTTATGAGTATGCTTTACCTGAAATACATAAATGTTGCCATATGTTGGGCAATCAAATTGTGATTTTCTCTGTATTATGTGGAAGCTTGGAAGCTAAGCAAAGTGGGATGCGTTCTCTTATTTCTTTAAGATTTCATTACATACTGTCTTAAACTGAAAACCACCGTTCTCAACAAGCAAGACCACAAATAATTGCGTGTAAAACCAGATTTTATCGTTAATGGTAGACTCCCAGAATCAATTATCTTCAAATTTTCAAATTTAAAATAAAATAAGAGTAATAATTTAAAAAAAAAAAAATCAAATAACTTAAGTTGGTGGGCATTGGACAATTTCAGTTTGGAGGCTTTATCCGAGGTTTCCTCATCCGATGTCTATTTTAGCTCAGAATGGCACCTGGGTAGGACGAAGTCTTAAGGTACTGTCCCTCGTACGGAGGAAAACGACGTTTGTACTGAAATACGACACGTCTAGAGCTTTAGCAACCTCCTCCCTGAGTTTAGAATCCTACTGTCAAGACAACGATAATGACAACGTTTTTTCCAAGAACAGAGGTATTGACAACTTCATCAAATCTGGGGATCTTGGCTCTGCACTCAAATTGTTCGATGAAATGCCGCTTTACGATGTTGTTTCCTGTAACTTGTTAATTTCCGGGTACCGCCAGTATGGACTACGAAAAGAGGGTTTTCAGTTTTATGCTAAAATTGTTTCTCAAGGAATTAGAGAAAGCGCGTCAACGTTTTCTTCCGTATTGGGTATATGTGCC
Source organism: Parasponia andersonii (assembly GCA_002914805.1). Classification (NCBI taxonomy): domain Eukaryota; kingdom Viridiplantae; phylum Streptophyta; class Magnoliopsida; order Rosales; family Cannabaceae; genus Trema; species Trema andersonii. Next base: position 43,471 of record JXTB01000342.1, on the reverse strand, counting down.
GATGCTGGGCTTTATGGGGAAGGGACTCAAGTTCACTGTAGAGTTGTTTTGCTTGGATTTGGATCGAACTTGTTTGTGAGAAGCTCCCTTATTAATATTTATATGCGTGTGAGACTTGAAAATGTTGGTTTAAAGATGTTTGATGAATTGCCGGAACGAAATTTAGCTACTTGGAATGTGGTGCTACGTGGGCTCTGTGAAGTGGGTCCAGTGGAGAAGATGTTTGAATTGTACTCTAGGATGAAAGGGGCCGGTTTGGAATCCAATGGGCTCACTCTCTGTTATTTGATTCGTGGTTGTTGTAATGGAGGGTCTTTTGACGAAGGAAAGCAGCTACATTGTCATGCTATCAAGCTTGGTTGTGTACAGTTGAATGTATTTGTGGCCAATGCCTTGGTGGATTTATACTCTGCTTGTGAGAGCTTGATTGATGCAAGAAGAGCCTTTGAATACATACCTTCAAAAGATGTGATTTCGTGGAACTCAGTTGTGTGGGTCTATGCGAATCACGGGTTACTAATTGATGCTCTTCAAGTATTTTCTGGAATGCAGTATTGGGGAAATAGACCATCGATCCGTTCACTCGTGGGACTATTGAATTTAGCTAGTGGGACCAAGAATGTTGGATTGGGGAAGCAGATACACTCTTTTGCAGTGAAATTAGGATTTGATTGTGGGAGTATTCATATTCAATCTGCTTTGATAAATATGTATGGGAAATGCGGTGACATAGAGAGATCAGTCGCGATATATGAAAGTGTTGAAGAGAAAACTCTGGAGTGTTGTAACTCGTTAATGACATCTTTGTTGTATTGTGGTTGTATAGGAGACGTGGTTGAGTTGTTTGGTTTGATGGCTGATGAGTGTATTGGGCTTGACGAAGTGACTCTCTCCACAACCCTGAAAGCTTTATCAGTCTCTGCTTTGACAAGCTTAGCGAGCTTCAAAGTGGTGCATTCTTGTGCGGTCAAATTAGGACTTGAATCTGATATTGCGGTTTCCTGTTCTCTGATTGATGCATATTCAAAATGTGGTCAAGTCCGTTACTCTCGGATGGTTTTTGAAGAGCTTCCTTCACCGAATGTCATATGTTTTACATCGATCATAAATGGATATGCCCAGAATGGAATGGGAAGTGAAAGTCTTCGTTTGTTCCAAGCAATGATCCAAAAGGGTCTGAAACCTGATAAAGTGACATTTTTGTGTGTATTAACAGGGTGCAACCATTCTGGGTTGGTGAAAGAAGGAAAGATGTTATTTGATTCAATGAAAACTTTATACGGTATTTGCCCAGATCGGCAGCATTATTCTTGTATGGTTGATCTTTTAGGCCGCGCAGGCTTGATAGACGAAGCCGAAGAGTTGTTGAAGAAGGCGCCAAGGGGAGACTCTATGATGTGGAGCTCGTTTCTGAGAAGTTGCAAGGCATATAAGAATGAACTTCTGGGAAGACGAGCAGCAGAAGTCTTGATGGAACTTGAGCCAGAGAATCCTGCTATTTGTTTGCAAGTCTCAAACTTCTACTCCGAAATTGGGGAATTTTCAACTTCAATCCAAATTAGAGAGCCGGCAATGGCGAGGAGGTTAACAAGAGAGATTGGTCACAGTTTGATCCAGACCAGCAGTCATTGTTGATGTCTTGATGTCAGCATCTTGAGCTTAATATATCGGGATGTTTGAGCTATTTTTCCCGAGCCGAAAGATTCATTCTAGTTTACCCTCTTGTGCATAACTTTGATTAAGAAACAGTGTTTCCTTGACTTTCTAATTTTACTCTTTTTTATTTAAAAAAAAAAAAAGGAGTTTCTTTTTCCTTCTTTGGTCGGTTGAAGCATATGGCGTGCATGCGGTAAATAAATATGATCTGCGTTTTATGTTGCCGTTTGGTCTAACTAACCGATTGACCTCTTTGCTTTTTTTTTTTTTTTTTTTTTTTTTCTGGGTGCTTATATAACCCTCAAAAAGTTTTTACGAAATTCCTTATTACTTTCTAGTACTACATGTTGTAACTGTACATCTTTATTCAATATACATGATATAAAACCCGTTCTCTACGATGTGTTGCAACTTGCATTGTTTCTCATAGGGAGAGAGGACAACAGACAGGACCCATGAACACTATTGCTGGTGCATTTTTGTTTCACTGGTTGAAGAGTAAAGCAACGAACTTAAAAACAATTTCCCTTGTACTTTAAGTGTGGACATGTAGAAAATGTACATCTTTATCTACTTCCAAGCCAAGCCATATAGTCCATAAGACCCTTCATTTCCAAAACTAATCCGCATGTATAAATTATTATCTATTGTTTCATTAGATTTTATGCAGATCAATCAAAAGCAGTCTAGCAAAGCAGTCAAGACAGACCAAAAAAAAAACATGGATAAGTTCTTCATGCTTTCTATTCTTGGTTTGTTGATAGGGTCTTATGGGGTGGCAGGAAACATGGTATATGATGACATTGCCATGCTTGATGAGCTAGAAAGCCTGGACATAGAAGACGATAATGATTTCGACTTCTTCGAGATCCCTTCATGGACAAGTGAACGTGGTGGCAAAGTTCTTGTGAACGTAGATAGCTTTGGCGCTATTGGAGACGGAATTTCTGATGATACCCAGGTGAACTACATTATTTACCTGTATTTCGATATTTTATTTTGTTCAAGTGCACTTTAAGTTGTTGAACAAACATTTAACTCTTTACACTACCTTTAAATGCTAAAATTGTGAAGATTAGTGAAGTAACTTGGCAAAAAGAACCAACATTATTACTGGGGTATTTGGTGAAAGGTCACTCATTACGAAAGATAAATTTTGATGATTTAGCGGAAGTTCAAACTCGCCGATTCTAAAAATGTGAAACGTATCATTATGCAATCAGTCTCAAGTAGTATGCCGATTCTGGAAATGTGAAATCTATCACTATTCAATCAATCTCAATGTTGCGACACTACTTTTATCACTTTTTTTCATAATGGGAAAACAATCATTTACATTGATTCTTCTGTGTTCTTGTATTAGGCTTTCCAAAAAGCATGGGATACTGCCTGCTCTACGCCGAAAGCAGTCCTTCTAGTACCTCAAGATCGACGTTATCTAGTCAATGCAACAAAATTTCAGGGGCCATGTGCAGAAAAGTTAGTTGTTCAGGTAAAATATGCAATGAGTTTCACTTCCAAATTAAATCTAAAACCACTTAGATTAATTTATCTATACAGCTTGAAGTCTTTGCAACATCCTGCTTCTCATAGTTGTGGTGACAATACTTTGTTCTGCTGATACAGATTGACGGAACGATTGTGGCGCCAAATGAAACGAACAACTGGAATCCGAAGTTTGCGCGGATATGGCTTGATTTCTCCAAACTGGAGGGAGTCCTATTCCAAGGTCACGGAGTTATTGATGGCTCGGGTAGCAAATGGTGGGCAGCATCCTGCAAGAAGAACAAGACAAATGTAAGGATATTTTGTTGTTTACAATGGTAGATTCAATGATGCATGAAGACATAATAATGCGTGAAGTTCTTAATCAGATCTTAATAGATTCTTTTGTATCCGAGTACTTTAATTCTGCAGACAAACACTAACACTAGCTCCCTTTCTTTTTATACAGCCTTGCAAAGGGGCACCAACAGTAAGGATCTTTCCCTTAGATGCATGTAGATTCAATGATGAATGAAGTGATAATGAACAAAGAAATTTGGGGTTTCATTGCAGGCATTAACTATAGATTCAAGCTCAGCTATAAAGGTAAAAGGCCTCACTATACAGAACAGCCAACAGATGCATTTTGTCATTTCTCGGTCCGATTCTGTCCGAGTTACTGGAGTACAAGTATCTGCTCCAGGAGACAGTCCCAACACTGATGGAATCCATATCACTCAATCAACTAATGTGGTACTCCAAGAATGCAAAATTGGAACAGGTCTCCGAAGCTTGTTAATATCTTTCGTTCTTCTTCTTCCTTTTCTTTCTTTTTTTTTTTCCTTCCAACTCGTATACCATGTAAGTGCGCTGACCCAATAGTGTTTCCTGGTGGTTTTTGCATATGATTTTCAGGAGATGATTGTGTCTCAATTGTCAATGCTAGCTCCAACATCAAGATGAAGAGGATCTATTGTGGACCGGGACATGGAATAAGGTATCATCTACTTGGAAATTATTTCTTTATTCTACCCTTGACTTCCTTACAAAAGAAACACTTCTAGGCGCAAGATGATAGCCCATATACAAGGTGCAAACTAATGAAACTTAAATTTTAAAACTCCATCATCTGTTTTGGTGCAAAATTCCGTGAAATAGCATTGGAAGTCTTGGAAAGGACAATTCCATAGGCATAGTTACTCAAGTGGTCTTGGATACGGCAGTCCTCAAGGAAACTACCAATGGTGTCAGGATCAAGACTTGGCAGGTTTTACGACTACTACTTGAACACATTTTTCTTATTGTTTTGAAAAGACAAAAACTCTTATTTGTGTTTGTTCTTGGTGTGTACTCTTTCAGGGAGGCTCTGGTTATGTTCAAGGCGTTCGTTTCCAAAATGTGAAGATGGAAGATGTAGCCAACCCCATTATCATCGATCAGTTCTACTGTGATTCTCCAAAAAGTTGTGAAAACCAGGTGTCCTTCAAGTTTCTTTCCACCATATCATAACCAAATTTTGCATTCAAGTTCTCATAATAAAATTCAAGCTGTTTCTTGTTTTTTCTTGATTGCCAGACATCGGCAGTGAACATAACCAAGATCGTATACAAGAACATAAGTGGAACTACAAAGAGCGAAAAGGCCATGAAATTCGCGTGCAGTGACACAGTTCCATGCAGCAACATAGTGCTGAGTAACATCAACTTAGAGAAGAAAGATGGCACAGTGGAGACCTATTGCAACTCTGCTCAAGGCTTTGGATATGGAACTGTCCATCCTTCGGCTGACTGCCTTAGCTCCCATGACAAGGACCATCTACTAATCGATCAGAGTGATGATGCTAACCTTGCAGAGCCGGAAAGACAGGATATTCTCCACACTGAACTCTGATGACTGGCTTGCCTATAGGCATATAAAACATCAATAATTGATTTATATAGCATACCAAATAGGGTAAAGAAGCTGTAGAGTGCTCTCTAGTAAGGTTTCTTGGAGGAGGTTTGAGGTGGTCAAGCTAAATTTTATTGGAAATTACGGATGTAGTTATATACTGAAATTCAAAAGCATATAAATTATAGAAAGTTGAAAGCAAATGTATCAGGCCATTAATATTGGCAAAGAAAAGAAGTAAAAATTTACTTAATGAAATGACTGAATACATTTACAGCATAAGAATTACTTTTGTGGTTTCTTCAGTGCTTATTGGTAGTGTTGCCTAAAATTGCATGCCAAAGATCAAAACTGACTGATTGAGTACATAGTTTTGAGATTTTGGGCCTGGATGAGCTACTTTTAGGTAATCTAACCAAACCAGACAAGGGTCTGGCTAAAGATCTAATTTCTAAATTGGGAAATTATAGAGATTAGGAGTCTTTTAGCTCCACTTTACTATTTTAGGGGTATTTTTCAGAATTACTTTTGTAGAAGTAAAAATTTATATTTATAGCAGTTTTTGGAGAGAGAAAAAAATACTTATTCCGAAAATGCTCTTCTGAAATATCAAAAGATGTGATCATCTGTCACAATTTTTTGATAGTTTGTGATCTCAATTTTGTTTTCTAAACTTTTTTTTTAAAAAAATTTTGTTTTCCATTATTGCTAACTTCGTAATTAGAAGTAATCACGATTTGTGACTCGTGGTTGCAATTTTGGGGTTCAAGATCGCAGTATATTTTACATTATTACAAGCATTGTGAGATTATTTTACCGTAATTTGTATAATTTTAATATGTTATCGTAATTTGTGACTTATATTTATAAAATTTGTGTTAGCCTTATAAAAGGAAAACCCTATTGGCTAATAATGGCTTAGTAATATTTATCTAATATAAATATAATTTTACAAGAAAAACCAAGATATTTTCTCTATTAGTAGCCTTGTACGTGATACCAATAGTCACATAATTCATTAGTCATAATTTTAAACTATATAACCTTGATTTGTGACTGCTAGTTACAGAATTTGTGTCTGTTTTATTCTTTTCGAAGTATTTTGGTCTTTTAGCTTCTCTGGAACTTTTAGAAATGTAATTCTGAAAAAAATTCCTAAAAATGTAAAATAGAGGCAAAACACTCATATTCCTCTTAATTTTCCTTCTAAATTTTACAAAATTTTATTTCAATAAACGAAGATCCAAGCTGAAACCACTATGGAATCTTTTGAGTTCAGCCAAGGTCCAATACTTATTTGTTAATGCTACTAAAATTATTTCCAAAGAACACCAAGAAAAGGCCATAAAAACTCCCTTCTAACAGGAATATATAAATTTTGTGGCTTGTTTGGTGACGTATTTTATTTTTGTTCTATAAAAATGAATGAATAATAGAGATTCATCCTTTCCTTCTTTTTCTTTTTTTTTTTTCCTTGTCGAAATCCAATATCAGAATTTGTCCCATAAGTAGATTTTACAATCATATGCAGTATGATGTTTTTACCATTCCCATCAATATATTATGAAATTTTTATTGTTATTATTATTTTTTTTTTTTGGCTCCCTCCTGTTGATAACTAACTACTTAGGACAGGTAAACATTGACATTTAGAATTCTGATTGTAGCAGTTAAAGATCATCAACTTCAATGCATCGAAATATAAATATGGATAGGAAACTATATGGCAACATCTAGGCAATTTTTTCTTTTTCTCTCTTCTTGTTTTTCCCCTTCCTATAAAATATAAATGATTTAGAATAGGGACAATCACATATTAGTTCCAAGTAGGGATAACTAAGGACCACTGTGATATTCCTGTCTAGTCAACAAAATACTTGTGAATTTACACATGCAGAACCATTTGCTTTGTTTGCACTTGCAGTAAGCAGGTCTCTGCAATTCAAAAGCTGCACCGTATAAAGAATCACAGTCTGGTTATCAGGGTTTAAAACCGAACTTTAGAACCCCACGTCCCACAAAGAAAAATTTTTCCCAAAAAAACTTAAAAAATAAAAATAAGAGGAAAGGGTTTCTGTTGGACTGCTTATATTTGCAAAGTGACAAATGAATACATTTTTGCTAGGTAGTACTCTTATGCAAAGCAACACATTTGGTCCACTAGGATTATGTTGTAAAGAGGATTGATTTTGATTGTCTTATGCTTATGGCCTTCCAAATATATTATGAAAGAAAAATAAACACAATTATATACTGTTTTTGCTTTTTGCTTTATAGCTAAAATTTTAAACCTTGTCTGTTCCAAATTTTTTCTTAGATACCCATTAATATGTGAGGAATGCCAATGCAATTTTCAGTTATTAATCTTCATTTTATTGATATAATATGTATATATATAATTTCTTGCTGATTTTCCACTGCATTTTTTTTTTTCAGAAGAGGTCCATTGTCTCAATGTACTTATTCATTACATATCAAAGTTAAAAGAAAGGAGAATGAAGTGGCATTTCCTTGAGGTTCTGCAATGTGCCCTTCAAAATTGGTTTGGTATCTACTACACTTTAGATGAGAATGGATAGAAACAAATAAGAAAGACAAAACCGAAATTCCCAAAATGTGGATGCCAAGAGTCCAATATAGATAACCATTTGGTAGTATTTAGTGGTCGAGTTTTTAATCTGATTTTCTTTCATTTATTCATTTGGCTGTCCTCCTAACTTATGTCCATCCCACCAATGAATTGGAAACTCCCATTTCAGAGGACAGGGTGTCTCAGCTGGCTATTCTGAATATATATATATATATATATATATATATATACATTATAAAAAGAAAAAGATTTTGGCCACTGAATACAACAAACTTAGGATATATGGCCATAGCTTACATAAATAATAGGGGCATTATTAATAGAGACAAATAGCTTGACATTTGAAAGATTGTAACATATAACATATAGAAAGAAACACATGCCGTGAAGATGTGCAAATGCAAAGAAGTCACGAGTGGCTGCCACCTAATACAAGACTACAAATAACAATGTGTATGTATTCATCTGTCTATACATAATAAAAAGACGAAGCCCGAATGCAAATAATAATAACAAAATTATAGTAATAATTTGTTTTCGAACCTTATGACAAAAGAGCCAATTAGAAAATAACAAGAGGCACTTTTTTACATATTAAAAGAAACGTTGCTTTGTCCTTGGATCAAGAAATACCTTAATCCTTAATACAGGCACAAGTTTATTATTTTTCGAGTAGTGGCTATTAACTAAATATATATTGTGGAATGTCATATATTTTTTCTCCCAAAAAAGGAAAGGAAAAGAAAAAACTCAAAAACAGAACTACACAAGTAACAGAACTTGCATATGCATATTAATTATTACCAGACAAAAGTAGATCAAGGAGAGAAGAGAAGAATCAATAAAATAAATCAGCCTAAGATCTTGTCCTCATAGAAACCACAATGAGGCAGCTGAGCTTTAGAGGCTCAAACTGATCCGTGATTTTTTGAGAAATGTAGGCCACGAATTGAGGGTCATGAGAATAAAAACAAGTAAGGTAGGGACAAGACCCACTTTTGTCCTTCTATATAGATATATATTTTTTAAAGTGTCTTTTTTTGGATCTTACAAACACTGTTACACTACACATTTAGGCAAATGAGTTTTTCCCATTTGGAATTTCACATGCAAAACACAACTATAAGTCTATAATCTATACCATAATGAGAAGATATGAATTAGCTACAAGTAACAATCATATATCCCCGTCAATAGGGGAAGCTTCAGATCAGATACGAATTGTTGTTTTTGAATGTATATTTATTTATGTATGCGTATATGCAGGGGTGGAGGCAGTCAAGCGGCATATGACTCTACTAGATTTTTTAAAATTTATATTATTGTAGTAAATTTTTTCATATTTTGAGTTTTGCTCCCACTAAATAAAGAAGATAAAATTTACGTCATACCTTATATAGTTCATTTTTTTATTTAAAAAAATATCTTTTAAGCTCAAATGTAATGTGTGAAAAAAAAAAATAAAAATAATTAAAGAAGTCTAATATTATAAGGATGATAAATAGAAATAAACAATATTATTAATTATTTTATATTCACTCTTATTTTTTGCTCTCACTCCATCATTTTAGAAGACTCCTTATGAAAATTTTAAAGTCTAATTTAAGTTTTCACATATCTTTGTGAGAAAAAAATTATTTCTCATATTATTATTTGAGTTCAAAATTTTTAACTAGATTAATTCTATGAAAAAAAAAAAACTCCTCATTAAATTTTGTCTCCATTGATATTAGCTTCCGACTTCGAATATGATTAAAAGAGAACTACCCTTTTCATGGGCTCCAATCTCAAGAATGATCCGTGAACTCGGCGTTCTTACAAGTTATTTTGAATTGGGTGGTTTGCCGTTTCGTAGGGCCAACACACTAAATGGTTGCACATTTTTCACTAGTATGTAATTTGGACGGTCATGACGTGGAAGCTAGCTCTTTTCTGGGTCAAGGTTGTTTCTTTTTCTTGTTCAATTTTAGCCCTTTTAATTCGATAAAGACTAAAGTTAAATGTTACTCATTTTCAGTGATGGAGTTGATGATACTAAATGTTCTTTTTTGTTTTTTTCTTTTAAATTGGCTAAAAAAAAGGTTGATGTTAATAAAATTCAGTGATGAAACTGATCATGTTAAATAATAAAAAGAGCATTTTGCTTTATACATGAGAAGACTAGCTACCCTTTTAACTTTTACTTTCTGTTAAATCATTGAGATAAAAAAAAAATTAAACAAATAAATAAATAAAAATCTGTAATAGCTATGGATTTTGGCAAATGTTGTCTTACGTTCTTGAAAAGTTGGACAAGTGTCAAAAACTATTCTATTTTGTCTGGTTTTTGTGATTTTTTTGCCTAATAGTTTGTAATTTTTAGCAAATGAAAAGGCCATTTGGAATAAATGAAATGAAAGAAAAAGTAACCTTTTTTTGATAATGCTGGGTATTTAGCGGTTGCTAACCAGCGCACATTGTTTCAGGTTGTTGAAAACAATGAAAATTGCAGCTTTAATAATGGTTTATTTTTCCATTTTTCATAAAGAATTAGTCGTAAATTACATCATACACTTTTATTTTTTATTTTTTATTTTTTTTGAACTTTGAAGATATAAAATGTGCAAATCCAACCCAAAAGTACTTTTAGATCCTCTAAAACTCCCATGAGTGCGAAAAGGGATATAAAATAGTGTACAGGAAATATTAATTATGAGATCACGCATAGAATTAACAATCTTCAAAAAAACTATTCTCTCAGATGGCAACGTATGAAATGGAAATTGGAAGACTATGACTCGAAATTTGTATTTGAGCCACTACTCTATATTTCATAACCCATAGACTACAGTTAATTATTAAATTACTGCTTTCCATTTTTTGTGGGGAGCAATGTTTGTTTTATTTACATCGTTAACCTTTTAGTATGTTCCGTTGGGGGCGCATGAAAGATATTTACATCGGATTTGGACTCCTATGATAGAATTTTGCCAATTAGGAGGCATGGGTTGTGGGCCATATGATAACCAACGGTCCTGATTCCACAAATATGTTTATTGACGATAGTAAATTAATAGTAAATTATTAAATTATGATACTCAGTTTTATTAGTGTTTGATGTTATAAGTTCCGGGTGGATATTGTATAATCTATGTATTTATATATACAAGTTGACGCATGAAAACTTTCATGCCTCGGAAGTGACTGAAATGTTTTTTTCGGACTAATAATGGAGCAGAAGGAACACTAATAATCTGTATGCATGGAGTTCACGAAAGCAAACCCACAAAAAAAAAAAAAACACACAGACACACATGTAAGTCACAACTATCAAAAGCTACTTTTGCTAAGAAGTGCAAGAACAAGCTAGAAAACTCGGGTATAGATGGCAGTTTTGTCGTTTTCCTTCCCTATCTTCTTGATCCACACAAGAAAAAATGGAGCATCTTATTATTTAAATGATCAGAGAAGAAAATCCAGCGCACACAAACACATACTCAAATATATTATTTAAATCTTTCAAAAAANAAAAAAAAAAAAAAAAAAAAAAAAAATTGTTCACGAGCTTGTAAGCACAAAAAGACGGCTGGCTAGGAAGCTCCTACTCAAAAATCCCCTTACCCCTTTTTTATTTCTTTCATTTTTTTTTTTTTTTGGTAAAAATTTTATGTTTCTATATTCAATTCAAATTCTTGGTGGTCATGACTCTCAAAGCATAAAACGCCATGCAAAGCTCAGGCAAAGTGGAGGCTCTAACCAGCATAAATTAATTTTTCATTAAACCAAAGCATAAGATATTATTTCTGACTACTTATGTCGTCAAGTACAGGGGAAATATTTAGGAATACATAATATTAGATTCCAGGAGTCAGAAAAAAAAAAAAACAAAAACGTTTACATAATATTTCCCTAATACTTAAGAATCTAATAATTATATAATACTTGTTAATTAATACATAGTTTGTGCGCTGAGATGAGTTTCGCTTAGAATAGATATGCCTGCTGTTAATATGATTTCTCACAAATATTCTTTGAGAAATTAATTGTGACAATAACTTAGAAGAGATCAGAGGTAATACTAAATATGACAAATATGAATATGGGAAAGGGACATGAAGGCAGGTCAGGTCAAAGAGTTGGACAGTGTCTTTGGTGGATAATGAAAGTGAGGTTTGCTGATCTGATCTGTTTAATTTGCAATTCCATATAACTTCTTGACCACAGAAAAAAAAAAGATGAGGGATCATGTTATTCACGGCCTTATCATATTTCTCTCAATGTTACCTACCTCATCTAATTGATCAGCCAATTAAATTTCAAAGCTAAAATATAACAGAAAAAGAAAAATTAAAAAATCTAGACTATAACATGGTTTTGTCCAAATAACATTCCTTCCAATAAAGCATGCCCATTATGTTTTTTTTTTTTTCTTTTTTTCATTATTATGAAGAAAGTGCCCATTATGTTACTTCCATCGTTTTCTTGGAATTCTGAGGGCATTCCTATCATATGATTCATATTACTACATATCTCCAAGTACTTTTTTGTACATTCTTAAGCACTTCAATACACTCATTAGTTACAATATGATTAAGAAATCACAATTCAAGTTATAAATCTAAAAGAAGTGTTATGTTATGAATTATGACGATAGCATTTTTCATATAAAAATAAGCTCTGTTAAGAAGTAAGCACCCTGACACGTATTGAAATATCGTAAATAAATTTTTTATGAAATGTTGGGTTGGCTTATGTAAAAATTCCTATTGATGAGGACTATACAAATTTCTTTTTCCCCCATAGGAGGAAAAAAAAAAAAGAAAAGAAAGAAAAAGAAACTTCCCCTAAACAAAAAGGATCTCAATTCTCAAAGGAGATTCAGCTTGTTCATTGTTTACCGTACGTTCCAGAGTAGCATATAGAACTATTTAAGTATTAGTTTAGTTTAATATTGCTAATAAGAAGAGAAGAAAACTTACTCTTGTTTAATCTTTATTTGTGCGTCTAAAAGAAACCGTTAGTATTCCACGCAGAAATTAAGACATGTGATCTGAACTCTGAACAGAAGTAAATATTTTTTATTTAGTTTCCCTCAAAATGTTTGTAATCATGACATACATTATTATGTTAAGCTGTACATTTGACAAAGTACTATTTGTACTAGTTTGTCATTACCTCAGAAACACACATGTAAAACCAAGGAGGACAAAAGAAACTATGGGCGATGATACTGGTTTTTACATCAACTTCATACAATATATATGTACGATACTTATTTTATTATTCTCTCTGAAATTTATAATAGCTATAACCAAGAATGGTAGACAGTTCTGTTATCACGATTATTACCATGGTTATCATTTGAAAGTGGGACCTTTTGGGTTACCTTTTGAGCCTTTTTCTTCGAGTCTCTAGTGTCACTAAGAAATTTTGAGAAGCAAAAGTTTGCATATTTGCGTAAGTGAGCAGAAGAAGGCCGATGAATTTGTAGCCATGGGAGTCGTCAGGAGGACAAAGGCCATAAAAAAGAGTAGTCCGTGAACGTAGCATGTGACCATAAAGTGTTGTTATAATCAGTGCCGGACCTTGACACCTTATAGAGCCACTCACGTGTCCCTTTTTGGCTTTCACATCCCTCTAATCCTAATATAATAATATCTTTTCATTTGGTTGGTTCAACACAACGAGACCTTTTTTTTTTTTATCTGAAAAAAAAAATGTGGCAACAAGACTTAAAATGTGGCAAATTAACCATTATTAGTAGTATTTGTATCATTTTGACCATTACTTGCTAGTATCATCTATCATATACATTCTGATTGCACCAAAGATGGTTCGAAAAAACAAGAAGTTTTAGATTTTTACTGCTTATTAAAAACCTGCACACACACACACGCATAGGGAGAATAACCCTAGACGATATATATATACCTAGATGAGCTATAAGTAAACCGACAATATTGTGTTATGAAGAGTATGGAAAATAATTTTTTTTTAAAAAAAAAACAGCTTTTATTTTTCGTTTCTTGGGGTTTGTCTCTTTTTATGTGTAGCTAGCTACAATTGAAGAGTAATTTATTTCGCAATAGGTATATATGGTTGGTTTAGCGTAGTCGCCTAGCTACCTACTTAGACTAATTAAGCTCGGCGTGTGTGAATACCCTGATCACTGATATTACAAATGTTTGCCTTTGGCAAAAGATGAATCAAAAGTAACAACATTGTGACAATTGGCACATTAAAAAAAATGGGGCCAATAATGATGACAAGGCGAACAAATTCTAACCATATTTCACACCCAAAGGAAAAAAGAAAATTGGATAATTATATATAAAAAATTAAGAATGAAAGTAAAAAGAATTTCCCCTACAGCATCTATCAAAATAGTATCTTTTTGCATATGTATGAACAGTCTTTAACAAAAGCTTCCGAGTTCTCTTCCTATTTAAACCCAACTCTCACTTGTTTTGGCTCTCTAACTCTAAACCACCTCTCTCTCTCTTCCCCTGTTTTCTCTTCTCAAGTCTACATTGCATTAAAATACCATGAGTGGGTTTAGTTTAAGAAGCCTCACATTCATGCTTCTAATTGCTTTTATGGTATGGTCATCAAGTTTTGAGGCTTGCATTGCTAGAAGAGGGAGACATTGGAGGCACCGAAGCAGAGCAACCTCATCATCATCTTCTTTGTACAGCAAAAAGAAAGGCAAAAACCACGGCAGTAGTAGTGGTAGCAGCCACCACAACTACCGCGGCGGATCAAAACCGAAAGCTCCGCCTCATTACAAGGCGGCTCCTCCAGTAGGGCCGCCACCGCCGCCGACGGTTGTCAAGCCGGGAGACGACACCCCAGCGAGCCCGCCGAAGTATAAAGGTGGTTACAACAATGGTGTACACTTTAACGTTAGGGATTTTGGTGCCAAAGGTGATGGAAGTACCGACGATACAAAGGTTTGTTATAATTTTGCCTTGGTTGATAAATAGTTCTTGGTTAAAAACAGGGGAGTGCTCTGTTTTTTTTTTTTTTTTTTCTGGAAATATAAAATTATTATATTATATAAGAAATTATTTCTACATAGTTATATGCACTTTAGAGAATTTTAGCTTATGATATTCATGAAATTGAAGAGGACTTGTGCTGTCTTAAAAGGTTTAAGTTTAATTGACTAGTCATGCAAATCAGAAGAGTCTAAAATGTGTGTTTTGTTAAACTCAGCCCCTTGGATTTCATTTGTTTTGATAATTTTATCTGCCCACTGAAATAAGGACACGTGTTTTCCTGTTTTGCTACATTTGGAATTGGGATTCATTATGGGTAATTTCCTATCTTTCAAAGCATAATTTTGTACCTATTGACAAAATCAGCAAAATTCTCGTAATTGAATGAGAAAAGAGAGGCCGCGTAATATAGGATAGTATATTATTATTATTGAAAAGAGGCAGTATTTACTATTGTAAGACAGGATTATTATGATTTTTTTTTGAGGGAAGAATTATTATGAATTTAAATTTTAAAATTTTATGGTCAGGCTATTTACAGATTTTGGGAGTGAACCGAAACGAGGAATAAGAGACAAAATATTACGGAAACAAACTCTTGGATATCAATTTTATTATTATATACTTTTTAGCACGTAATTTTCAGATATAAATACAGAATCTGACGTTGCGTAAGTAAAAAAAAGGTCGTATAATTTTACTCTTCTTTTTAAAGGGGGGAAAAAAATGTCATATGACATATAGTTGATACCTAAAAAATAAACTAATTAAATAAACAGAAAAAATGCAAAGGTAGAGACAGCAGAACTGCACTAAAGTGGGGCCCACACATGAAAATGATTCTCGTTACGGCAGTTGGCCTAGATTCCAACAATAATTGTATACAGTTGTTGTCTTGTGTAAACTAACACCAATAATTGCACTAGTAATAAGCATGAAATATGAACACGGTTGCTCTTTATAGTACTTGACGAAAACGGTACTTTTGCTATGGTGCTGCGCAGGCGTTTCAAGCTGCATGGGCGGCCGCTTGTAAGGTCGAGGCATCAACTCTTGCTGTTCCAGCTCAATACCAATTCCTCGTTGGGCCCATCTCATTTTCTGGCCCATACTGTGAAGCCAACATCGTATTTCAGGTATTATTTTATTATCGATAATGAAAATTAACTCGGCAGTATATTCTTTTTTAAAAATCTTAATTATTGAAAAAAAGGGCATTTCTTATAATTCCAAATCATCACTTTTCACTAGTCCCAAAATTGTCTACATACTTGTATGGAGTAATAGAAGGCGAAGCAATCTCCCACTGTTTATCTCACTTTCTTTCTTGACATGAATTCTGTTTCGTCTAATAAGATTGACTCCAGTAAAAAATATCTCACATTTTAATCATTATTATAATAAATCATTGTTGAAATCCACGAATCCAACAAGGAGATAATAGAGTGTAAAAAAGCGAGTGAGTATCGTTAGTACCCATATTTGATAAAGAAATATACCGAAAATAACACCATAACTTATCATTAGGTAATGATTTTGTGGTTAATTT
Organism: Parasponia andersonii; assembly: GCA_002914805.1. Lineage (NCBI taxonomy): Eukaryota > Viridiplantae > Streptophyta > Magnoliopsida > Rosales > Cannabaceae > Trema > Trema andersonii. The sequence goes on along the minus strand of JXTB01000342.1, from coordinate 27,324 downwards.
TGAATCCAAATATTCACTTCCAATTAAGCATTATCATAATAATATATATTTAAAAATATGCCTTATTAGTTAATTTAAGGTCATATATATTTAAAAATACGTCATATTAGTTAATTTAAGGTTATGTTTATTAATCCGTAAAGAAAATAGATAAAAAGAGAGGAATAAGAAACAATGAATAAGGAATGCTATAATTCTCTTTCATATGTTTACATACTAATTAGTTATACATAAAGAAGAATTCATTTCCCATTTTCATTCTTACGGATTAGTAAATATGCTCTAATGACATATTTACTAAAAAGTAATAGGAAAGATATATGGGATAAAGATTCTCGTTTAAGGTGAAATTTAGTTCATGAAATGGAATTAGAATCATAATAAGAATTATAATAGAATATAATTAGAATATGAATGCAAATTTTATTTTACTATTTTGTTGAAAATTGGAATCATTAGTGGAATAAAAATTATTGTATTTGGTTAATAGTGGAATGAAATGGAATAAGTGTTGTATTAACTATAAAACTTTTGAATTTTATATTTCAACTTAAAAATTCATTATTTTATATAATTAATTAATAATATCGGAATAAAATAAATTACAAAAATTTATTTCCAATTTGGTAATTATTACTATTATGATTTTAAAAAATAATAAATTATTTTTAAATGTGTAAGTAACATAATCTTAAAAAGGTAACAAAAATATAGTTGCATATAGAAAATTTGGAAAATAGTATTTCTATATGTGTGCAAAATGAGAAATAATGAACATTACTACTATTAAAATTCTTAAATGTACATAAAAAAGTTTACATTTTGTAGACAAAAAGGGAAATAATGTCAATTTAATTATAACTTAAGGATGGAACGGAAATTCCTTAGAAGAAACAATAGAAACAAAATTACACCAATTGATGGAAATAAGTTTCCATTGAAATGAAAATTCTAATTTCATTTTTTAAACCAAATAGTGGAATGAGTTGTTTAGTGGAATGGTCATTCTATTCCAATACTCTTTCCACTCAACCAAACACTCCTTAAATGTTTACTAAAATATCAGAAAAGAGAAAATGTGTGAAGTTCGCATAAATTTAGGGAAGAAAAAAAAAGAGAATGTTTTCTCACCAATATCCTAAGAATGTGATTACTAGTAAACATTCATTTCTTTTTTTTAATTATTAAAATTATAAAATACAATTTTTTCCTAAAAAATTTATCTACTTTAAATTATATATACATATATATATATATATATATTTAAAAAGACAATTTAATAAAAATAATACATTTATATTACTTTTCCTAAATTAAATAAAAAAATAAATAGTATTTTAGTGAATATAATTTATTTTTCTATTAATTTTAAATAAATAACATAATACAAGTAATATTCACACGCCATTCTATTTTATTGTCGTTCATTATCTCTTTTATTTATTCCAATATGTAAGTAAATAGGACAAAAGTAACTGTACGGTAAAACAGGAAACTAAAGGCTGATGAGATAATTTATTTATTTTTTGTTCAGCTGGATGGCACGATCATAGCTCCAACAGACCCCAAAGCGTGGGGAAAAGGTCTCTTACAATGGCTGGAATTCTCAAAGCTAAGAGGAATAACAATACAGGGGAATGGACTCATAGACGGAAGAGGGTCAGTCTGGTGGCAAGAGGCATCCCCTTATGATGATCCAGCTGATGATGAATTAAAGCTCATTATCCCATTAAACAGCACAGTTCATGAACACCCCCCAGTCCCGGTAATTACATTCCTTGACTTTTGTAACTTACCCCGAATTCGGTATCTTCATCGATTACACACCAAAAAGGTCCAAAACTGATGTGTGATCTTCCTTGAATTTCTTTGATAGATAAGAAGCAAGCTAAGTGGGAAAATGCCAAGCATCAAACCAACAGTAAGGACCACTTGGGGGAATCTACTAATAACTCGATGACCATCCATATGGGGAGTAACATGCTTGTTGTATTTTTTGTTGAACAGGCCCTGAGGTTTTACGGGAGCTTTAATGTGACAGTCACGGGCATAACAATCCAGAACAGTCCTCAGTGCCACCTCAAGTTTGACAACTGCGTTGGGGTGTTGGTCCATGACTTGAGCGTGTCGTCTCCCGGTGACAGCGCGAATACTGACGGAATTCACCTGCAAAACTCCAAAGATGTGCTAATCCACACCACCTCTGTCGCTTGTGGTAATTAAATTAATCACTTCTATGAAGAGTAGTTCTCACATTCAGCATTTGGTTTAGACAGTGGTAGGACATACATGCCACAACTAGGAGGCTAGGCTCCGGAGCCAGAAGATCACTGGCTCAAAAGAGTTAAACATAGTAGGAACAACACGTGAAGAATTTGGTGGCATTAATGTAAATATAGACCAAATATCATATACTTAAAGTAGTTAGGAGTTAGGATGAGATCCCGGAAATGCAAGGCACGAGCTTATCCTACTTGCAATCTTATTCCTTACCGTAAACCTCTGACCACTGATAACTTGACACATGGCATCAAAACCAATAAGCTGCATCCCTAACATTATAACCACCAGTTGTATAGTCCATTTTATACCTTATACTTCTCAGTGGACCACGAGATAAGAGAAAAAGCAGTAGCAAGTAGTATTGTTTTTCTTAATTTCTCACCTGTCTTCGTCAGGAACTAGAACTTTTTCATCCTGTCCTCTCCAGTTATCCACTTCTGTACTTTTACTCAACAAGGCAACTTGATATTACCATGTATAGGATCACATAAATCAGATGCATGTGCCAGCCATACGAACCTCTTCTTTTTCTTGGAAACTTGGAAAGCATAATATAATTTAAGCTCTCAAAATCAGTGCTTTGAGCAATATTGCTTGTATGCATAATAGACACCATAGATCTTTCTATAAAGAATGCAGACACCAATTAGGAAGACAGATAATAAACATAAAACAGAGCTACATGTCAAGTAAGGTACACAACATGGAACTCAAACAAAAACTGTGAAACTCAAATTTGCAGTCAATGTGGACAAGATAGAGGGCATGAAATTAGCACGACACTTAGGCCATGTTTACTAATCCGCAAAGGGAATGAGTAGAAAGGGAATAGAAAATGAGTAGAAGGAGAACGGAGAGGAATAAGAAACAAATAATGGAGAAGGCTAAGATTCTTTTTTCCATTATTTTTTTCTCCTTTACGGATTAGTAAATATGTCCTTAATCTAATCTCAATTAAAGTGAAATAGGTAATGATTATGGAACAAGTCCACCGGTTGAGCATTTATATTGAGCGTACATATGAAATATAGTTCTTAAAATATGCTAAATTGTGCAGGGGACGACTGTGTTTCAATACAAACTGGATGCTCAAACGTATACATACACAACGTGAACTGTGGACCGGGTCATGGAATCAGCATTGGAAGTCTAGGGAGGTATAACACCAAGGCTTGTGTCTCTAACATCACCGTCCGAGACGTGGTGATGCAGAACACGATGAATGGTGTCAGAATCAAGACTTGGCAGGTATGTATTATTGGTAACATCATATGATTGAAAAACTAACCATGTACAAAAAATTTAAGCAGAGCCATGAGCATTAGGTAAAACAACACATTATAGCGTTTTGGTATTTATTTAGTTGTCAATCAGGTCCTTAAGACGTATAAGACCCCTTTTCTTTCTATAATGATTATCCATATCTTCACTTAATCTATTGGGTTGGAACAAACTTTCTGGTCATTCCTTCCTACCTATAGATAAAATTTTCAACAAATTTTATGAACTAAGAGTTACATTTCATATAACTTATTCCTTAAAGCATTCGCATCCAAGTATTTGATTCTGTATTGGTCTCCTAGAGTGAGCACTTGATTATATTTCTTCGTCTTTGAATCTACAACACTTCGTATTTAGACTGTCTGTACTTAAAAGTTTCAGGTTAATAACCTTTCTTAGGAACAATCTACTGAAAAATAAATACTCGAAACTTTGAACTTTAAAGACAATGAATGATTAACAAACCAACTGTAACTTTATCCATATAACATGAAGACTTTTTATATGCAGGGTGGATCAGGCTCAGTCCAAGGGGTACTGTTTTCAAACATTCAAGTTTCAGAAGTTCAACTTCCAATTGTAATTGACCAATTTTATTGTGACAAAGGTAGTTGCAAGAACCAATCAACAGCTGTGGCTGTGTCAGGAATCACATATGAGAGAATTAGAGGGACCTATACTGTAAAACCTGTACACTTTGCCTGCAGTGACAACCTACCATGCACAGATGTAACACTAAATTCCATACAGCTGAAACCAGTGCAAGAACGGTATCACATGTATGATCCCTTCTGCTGGCAGACTTTCGGCGAGTTGATGACTCCTACTGTCCCACCAATTGGTTGTTTACAAATTGGCAAGCCTTCGAGCAACCGGCTTCAGTCCGACCACGATTCATGTTGAGAATTCATACAGAAAAGTACCATCTGAATGGTGTATTCTCTTGTGAGGTCGGCATGATTTCCTGACCCCTTTCGACACCATTACCGGTTTAGATTTTTTTAAGTTGTGTACATTTTGTCAATCAGTCAGTCCTAGTTAGTAGGAGTACCTCATTTGCAGGGTTACATTGCTATTGTAAGAGAGCATACAGAGTTGGGTTTTTAGCTTGAGATTTATATTAGTCTATATCAGTATAAGCCATTGTTTATTGCTATGGCCAGATTGCTTGAGACCTGAGTGACATAGTATTATACGAGTGGTTGCATCTAAAGTATGAAATAAAAGGTTCCGTATCTACACTTACTGGGGTTTATGAGAACATATAAGAGAAAGAGTACAAGAACAAGTAACATTTGGTAAAGGAGAAGAAGAACATGTAATACATATATATATACGCATGTATAACTTCAAACTTCAAAGGAGCGCATTGGCGTAAGCAATGACAAGTGAGGGACGTTCCAAACTCAATACGTAGAGAAACGACAAAGATGCTGACTGCGTTTTATAAAGAGATCATGATCTTCGTGGAGCATAAATTAAATTGAAGGCCCCAGGAAGCTACTGTTGCAAACACAAATGATGGGCTCATTCACCGAACCCATATGGTGTAAACAAACTAAGCCAGTAGCCACTATCTCTTTCAAACTTCAATAAAATAATGCTAAAGCTTGTCGCTTAATGTAGGATTGCAGATCAAAGGTTTCAATCCAATAATGACGTGAGCAAGACAAAAATCTTGGTTGATAACCAGTATAATTTAGATTACAGATAACACACTACACATACTAATTTCAGTATATTAGTATATTAATCAGCATATAATCGTAACAGCATTCAAGCCCAAAAAAAAAAAAAAAAAGAGTTCAACGTAATAACAGAATAATTCACAATAATAAAAAACACCGTAGGCTCATGAAAAATAAATTTAATAAAAAAATCACCGTTACAGCGGGCTCCACACATCACCGGAGAGGCAGAGGCTTGAATAGGAGCAGGGTAGGAAGAAAAAAAAGAAGAAAGAAAATTGAGGGAAATAAAAATTTGGGTTGTTTTGTAAAAAGGAAAAAGGTATGAAAGAGAAAAGGAGAGAGAAAAGAGAGAAGGAAAAAAAGTGGTAGGATACACTTAAATATTTTTCTCTTAAAAATATAGAGAAAAAAAAAAGAAAAGTTTTTTATTTGCTAATGTTTTAAAATAAATTTACTAAATTAACCTTGTATATTATTTTTAAAATTTTAATAAAAAATAGTAAAATAATTATTTTAAAATATTTTTTTTTTCCTGACATACTTAACAATAATAGAGAAAAGATATTTTTCTTTTCATTTTACATATTTTTTTTTCTCCTAATTTTTCATTCTCTCTTATTTTCTTTCTTCTCTACCAAAAAAAAAAAAGGGAGAGAAAAAAAAAATTTGATGGAAAAATTGAAAAAGACTGAAAAATTAGGTTGTTTAGTAAGAGAGAAATAGAAGAAAAAAAATAATGAAGCCTACACAAATTTTTTCCACTCAAAAGTAAAGAAAAAATAAGAAGAAAAATATTTTATTAGTATATTGATAAATTAAATTATAAAACTACTTTTATAATTAAATTTAAATAATAATATTATTAAAAAAAATTATTATTTTAAATTAAACTATTTTTTTTCTTATATACCAAACAATTATAAAAGAAAAATATTTTCATTTCTATTCTACGTATTTTCTTTTCTCTCTATTTTTTTTTTTCCTTCCTATTTTCTATCATCTCTATCTAAAATACCCTAAGCCCACTCGCTGGCTGTTTAGTTTTTACTCTGTTTACGGTCCTAAACGCACGGTTTTATATTCCAATGATACACAAAACGACCTGTTAATAAAAACGACACCCTCGCCCACCGTTTTAGTGGTCCCTGAAACGCACCGTTTCGATAACAATCCATCTCGCGCCTTATCCAGATAATCTTATCCAATGACATACTGTCTCTGGAGGTAATAAAAAAAAAAAAAAAAAGAAAAATGGTCAAGAAAACGAAGTCCAACCTCCGAAGCTACTATAAAATTTTCCCGTATCTTACAAATCTTTGTATTGAATACGCTTCAATTTTTCATGCTCAGTATAAAACTCACTCACTCACGTTCACTTCATCAAATCGTTGAGTGATATAGTCATTGGTAGTCGCAATCTTCATATTTCTGACATTTTTTTGGTATCTATCAATGGAGAAAGTTGCGGAGAAGGACCTCAACACCATGAGGAGGAGACTGGCATCAGTCAACAACCATCTCGTCCCGGGTCATTCGGACCCGAGTCCGAGCTCCGTCGGGTTATCCAATACGTCGATGAACGACAGCTATCATAGGATTCACGGCGAAGTTCCCACTCACCCTGTCGTTTGGAGATGTGCTTGTGATGACTCTGGTAAGGACTTTGTTGACATTATGTACGAGAAATCTGTCGGCGAAGGAATCGCAAAGGTTAGATTTTTATTTTGATTCTTTTTATTATTATTATTTTTTTAAATATAAAAATGGCGGTATTCGAATCTTAAACCTCAACATTTAGATTTTACCAGTAGAAATGTGACACATGAAATGAAAGTTTGAATTTAAGTTAATAATAATTATGGAAATGATAACTCCGTTTATTTTTATTTTTATTTAAAAAAAAAAAAAAAAGATTACGATTAATAGGCCGGAGAGAAGGAATGCGTTCCGGCCGCAGACGGTAAAAGAGCTAATTCGTGCTTTTAATGATGCGAGGGACGATAGTTCCATTGGAGTAATCATTCTTACGGGAAAGGTATCTCGTTTTCTTCTTGGATTAGAAGTGTTTAGATTCATTAATTTTGAGTTATCTCCTGCTAATCTTGTGTTTAATGGCGATTAGGGAACTAAAGCCTTCTGTAGTGGCGGTGATCAGGCTTTAAGAAAGCCAGACGGTTATTCAGATTATGATAATTTTGGTCGTCTTAATGTTTTAGATCTTCAGGTATAATAAATTGGCTATTCCTCTGTTTTCATGGCTTATGTTTAGATATTTACCACTAAATTGTATCTTGGGAAGTCATTGTTAATTATTATTATTTTTTTAATTCCTTTTTCAGGTGCAGATTCGTCGTCTACCAAAGCCTGTGATAGCAATGGTATACTATTCTTAAACTTATTCTGCTCAAGCCCTTTAGGAAGGGCCTTTTGAAGTTAAGAACTTTTTAATTAAGAACCTTTTGTATTAGTTTTTTTTTTTTTAATTATTAAAAAGCTTATTGGTACTAAGAATGGTCCGTATTTGATAACATAAAGGTTGCTGGTTATGCTGTTGGAGGAGGACATGTACTACATATGGTGTGTGATCTAACCATTGCAGCTGACAATGCTATTTTTGGTCAAACAGGTCCTAAGGTGCTTATCTCAAAATTGTTTACTTAATTAATCATAGGCATAATTAAGTTGGTTTCTTCTACTGCTTTTAGCTTTTAAAAGGGTTGCAATATTAAACCTGACCCAGTTATAATAGGTTGGAAGCTTTGATGCTGGCTATGGAAGTTCCATTATGTCCCGCTTGGTAAGCTCTGAAGCTGAGACCTTGTAATGAAAAAAATACTTGTTAACATAGTGAGCTGTGACTAAATCATATAGATTTTATGCATATCTAGATTTTAATTTCTGGTAGTGAGTACATAATCTTGACATGGAATTTGGTTAATTAATCAGGTTGGGCCCAAAAAGGCACGTGAAATGTGGTTTATGGCAAGGTTTTACACGGCTGCTGAAGCTGAGAAAATGGGACTTGTCAATACAGTTGTACCAGTAAGTGCTTTTGCAATGGAAAGGAACCTCATACCAAATTTCATCTTTTTTTTTCACTTCCAAGGGGTTATTAGTTAAGTAATTTTCCATGGTTATTGTAATTGTGTCCAGCTAGAGAATTTAGAGCAAGAAACAATTAAATGGTGCAGAGAGATATCGAGAAACAGCCCGACTGCGATTCGGGTGCTGAAATCGGCTCTTAATGCAGTTGATGATGGTCATGCCGGGCTCCAGGTTCCTTGCTCAAATTCAACACATCTATGTTGTTGACACAATATAACTCATGTCCTAAGCTTTAACATTGAATTATAACACAGGGAACAATAGAACCTTGTATTATTATTTTCTCCCTGAAATTCAATAATTTAGTGAAGTTATTTGTATGATGGATGTAGGAACTTGCTGGTGATGCCACCCTTATATTTTATGGCACTGAAGAAGGTAACGAGGGGAAGACGGCGTATGTGGAACGTAGACGCCCTGATTTCTCGAAATTTCCTCGACGACCTTGATCAACAATGTTACCAATTAATATACCTTAATGCAAAAACTAGTGCATTTGTATGAATGTAGGAGTCTGCTTGTTACTTAAATTGGTGTTTGCTTTGTTTGTACGGGTTTCACTTGTAACTTCTACCCGGCCAAATATAGAGTGAGCCAATCGCTCAACAAATTCTTTCAAAACTCGCATTTAAATTCGAATAAAAACAACGGAGTGTTTTGTTTTTAGAGGTTCTCTATAATTCACGATTTTCCTCTGTTGCATTTCTAAAGTTATGAACTCTTTACATAGAAGATGACATCTAGCAAAATGTTTTTAACTCGCGAAATGTTTTGCTTGATTTCTCAAAGATCAATCTAAAATAACTGATCCATAGGGACCAAATTGAATGATCAGGTTCATAGTCCGCTACGAGGTTCAATTCTCATCCCGACTTGCATAGAAATATGCTACATTTTCCCATTCTCTACCCACTAAAAGATTGCATTCGGTGACATTTTAGGGCAACTAGAACTGACATTCTGGCGCATTAGAGTTATAAACCAGGCACTTTTCAACATTTCGACAAATAATGCTGACCAAAAATATTCTAGGAATCCATTAAATGATTGCTTGACAAATATTTTATGTTATAAGCAAAATGAGTGGTTTTTTAAAGTACTCTCCAAATTTTATTCATAAAAATCTACCATTCATTTATTTATTTGCATTTTGTTTTTTCAAAAAAGACGTTGTTAAACAAAACACACCTTCATTGCTCAGCTTGTTGGGAAGAATATTTGGGCACATAGACGAAGCTCGCTCCCCGATCATGGCCAACAAAGTTTTAAAAAATAATATAAAAAATACAATCCTTTTAAAATAATTATTTTTTTCGCACAAGACATTTAATAATATTTTTCTAAATATTTTATTTATTAAACATCGAAAAACTAATTTAGTTACTGAAAATTTAAGAAACTAATTTAATTATAGAGAAATCAATTGGTTTTAATTTCCAACAAATTAAATGAATTTTTAAGTAATATTTTTTTTTCTAATTTTAAATAATTTTTGTTTTCTAAATTCCGGTAATTACATTGTTTTTTTTTAGAACTGTTTATTGGGGTTACAATAACTAAATATGATTCTGAAAACTAAATTGATTTTTGGGTTTCTAGTTTCTAAATTGGTTCTAGGTTTCCAATACCTAAAAAATTTTTGAAAAAAAAAATGTGATATGAATGCTGTACGGAATAATAATTATTCTGAAAAATTGTAATTTTAGTACTATTTTTTTCAAAAAGTAGTACGGAGCGTCATTTTCCCTAAAACGAAGCCCAGCACGGGAGCCCCAAAATCAACCTTGCCGCTGACGTGGCAGCGTTACTTCTTCTCCTGCCTCCTCCTCCAATAGTTCCTCCGCTTTCTGCAGGTGTAGGCGGACAGCACAGACATTTCAATTTTTCGGGTGATGTTTTTGTATTTGAAACTCTTCTCTTCGGCTTCCAAATAAATAATTACGCTCGCAAATCTCATAATTCATAATTAAAAGAGAGAGAGAGAGAAAAAAAAAAAAAAAAAAACCCGATGCATGAGAGATGAGTGGTAGCGAGTTCCGGTTCTTCTTGTCGTGCGATATCAATCTTCCGGTGACTTTCCGAATCGATAAGTTGGAGGGGAACTTGCCTCCTTCTAAATCCCCCAATTCAGGTACCTCTATCAAATCCCTAATTTCGATTGCTCAAATAATGGAGTTTAATTTGATGTCTTGAATGTGAACTTAGCATGGGATTAAGCAATTTGGCAAGAAATTGCGATATTGGGTTAAGTTAATACAAGTCTAAAATTTTGTCTATTGGTTTAGAATTAGCGAGTTTTTTTTTTTTTTATTTTGTGGGGGGAATGGCCAATTTTAGCATACTATTCCTTAATTGCCCTAATAACTCTTGGAACATTGAACATTGTAATGGGCTTAATGGAGTCCTTAACATTCTATGCTGGGGGGCAGATGTTGATTCCACTACCGATGAGAGAAGAGCGGAGCTTTATGCGGAGTGTGCTTTGTACATTGATGGTGCTCCGTTTGGCCTTCCGACAAGAACAAGGTTTCTACAACTCACTATATCCTTGTCACAGGGATTATACCCTTTTTTTGCTTCAAGGGTTTTGATTTCTATATTCGCTTTTCGCTTATTCTATTTAATCAGTTTCCGCGGCTTCTTTTTGTGTCGAACTTAGTGCTAAATTATATCGTTCCGGTTTTTCTTTTCTGCCAGGTTGGAATCTGCAGGACCCTCGTATTGTTGGAATGAACTAATCACATTTAGCACGAAATATCGAGACTTAACTGGTCACTCACAACTTGCTTTCACAGTAAGCGTTTGCTTACTCACTTTGTGTGCTTATGCTTTACTGTTATTGTCAAGCAACGGAACATATATTATTACGTAATATCAGTAGTGGAATGGCATGCTCTTTCATGTATCGTATAGGCTTTATTAGCTAAAAACTTATGTGGAATACTGTGGTGCTGCTTGTGCAATTATTAAGGAGTTAGTAGTTGTGTGCTAGATAAGATTCGAGGTCTTACAGATTGGTGCTCTTCCTGGTATTCTAGGTTTGGGACGTTTCTTGTGGGAAAGACGAGGGATTGGTCGGTGGGGCCACAATTCTTCTCTTTAATAGCAAAAGGCAGCTCAAAACAGGGAAACAGAAGCTCAGGCTTTGGCCAGGAAAAGTAGCTGATGGATCATTTACTACAACAACTCCGGGAAAGGTTGTGTACTGATTTCTAGGTTTGAATTCTATCTGTAGACTTATGGTAATTTTCTAATAATGTTTATCTACAGGTACCTAGGCATGAACGTGGGGAACTGGAGCGCTTGGAGAAGCTTATGAATAAGTATGAAAGGGGACAGATCCAACATGTTGACTGGCTAGATCGTCTTGCATTTAAAACTATAGATAAAATCAAGGAACGTGAAAACACTAGAAATGGAAATTCTAATTTATACCTGGTTGTTGAGTTCTGTGGCTTTGAACATCGAGTTGTTTTTCAGGTAATGCTGGTTTTGGTGTTATCAAATTCAAAGAAAATTGTTAGTTGATGTTTACATGTGTTTGTCTATCTGGAACTGAATGCAAATCAAAAGTATATTTGGTCTTTTAGATCAACACAGACTTTAGGTATGGTAGTTTGTCAGTATCATGTAACTGACTATGATTGTCAATGTCATAACTCGTATTTGTTGATAATGTAGGAATCGGGAGCAAATTTCTTATTACCGTCACCTATAGCTTCAACGAATGAGATTGTGATTGTCTGGGACCCAGAAGTGGGAAAGATTAATCCTTCTGAGCACAAGCAACTAAAGCTTGCAAGGAGTTTAACCCGTGGCATCATTGACCGGGATCTTAAACCAAGCTCCAATGAAAGAAAGTAAGCTTTAAAGTGTTACACTAAAGAATCTTATTCATCCCTAATTTTGTGTTCTAATGTGTTAGCCGATTTATTTTTTAGTAGTTTGTGGTTATCATTCTGCCTGCCTTTACCGTTAGGTCAATACAAAGGATTCTGAAATATCCACCAACAAGGACATTGAGTGGAGATGAGAGGCAACTGTTGTGGAAATTCCGTTTCTCATTAATGTCTGAGAAGAGGGCTCTTACAAAGTTTCTCCGATGTGTTGAATGGAGTGATGTTCAGGTCAGCTATCCTTCTTCGATTAAAGTGATTATTCAGCTTGCTTAGGAGGGCCTCTATTGACTTCTTGAAGAAAGAAACAATCCCTTTATTAGGACCTGAACAATTAACCATTGCTGTCTTCACGTTGATTTTCAGTTGAAAATTGTGATTATTAGGACCTGCTAATTGCAATTGAACCATCATCACTCTAATATTTGGCATTTGGGAATACTGAGTAGATCGTCTCCTTAATATTATTATATTGATGTATTTGCAGGAAGCAAAGCAGGCACTAGAACTTATGGGCAGGTGGGAAATGATTGATGTTTCTGATGCTTTGGAGTTACTATCCCCTCTTTTCGAAAGTGAAGAGGTTGGTATTTGCAAGATAAAATCTTTCATGCTTATCTTTGTTTTTCCAACAGCCTAATGGTCTTTCAAGTGTCTTCGATGTTTCAGTCCTTCTTTTCAAATGTTTAGTTTTACATCCAACAATGTCTATGTTTAACTCCTGCCAGGTTCGTGCGTATGCTGTCAGTGTTCTTGAAAGAGCGGATGATGAAGAGCTGCAGTGCTACTTGCTTCAACTTGTTCAGGCACTACGATTCGAACGTTCTGATAAATCTCGCCTTTCTCTTTTTCTTGTGCAACGTTGTATGTGTTCTGTATTGGTTTTGTCTGTATTTGTCTTTGCATGCATATTCCAGCGCAAGACTAACAATATTAGCAGTTTCCTTGTTAATCATATCTTGAGTGTTTGGACTTTTAACAGCATTAAGGAACATTGAGTTTGCCAGCTTTCTTCGCTGGTATGTTGCTGTGGAACTTCATGATCCATCATATGCCAAACGTTTCTACAGTACATATGAGATTTTGGAAGAAAACATGATAAAGGTGTGAGTTTTACAGCTACGTTGTTACACAAGTTATGCTTCTATTTACATCTAATCCGGAAGTCCTAGCGTATCTTTTTTATGCATTAATATATCTTGTTTCTCTGAGAGCGGATAATAGATTGGAACGTTAATTCTAAATCCTAATCTCATTGCACGAATATTTCATAGCAGATATTTGATAGTAGAAATACAGGCATGTGTGAAGTTGAGATGCAAAGCTTGGTAAAAGTAAAAATGGCTTGAAGGTGAAAATAATGCTTGTTTGAATAGTTGTTTGATTAGTTCAATAACTATATTCTCTTTGTAGCAGTTGCCTCCTGGTGTGAATGGAGATGAAGATGGATTTAAATTATGGCAAAGTTTGGTTCGTCAGACAGAATTGACTGCTCAATTGTGTTCAATTACGAGAGATGTAAGAAATGTACGTGGAAATACTCAGAAGAAAATTGAAAAGCTTAGACAGCTACTTTCTGGCCTTCTCAGTGAGCTTACTTATTTTGAAGAGGTAATGTGTTTTACTTGAATGTTTTTGTCTAATGAGCGTTTGAGTGTCCCTTTTGATTGAATTGCTGCTGTGGCATTTAGAAGATATTTCTACTGTATCTTAGTCACTCTCATGCAACTCCTGAGAATTTTATCATCAACTACATTTTCTGTCTTTGTTAAATTTTAGCCAATAAGGTCGCCAGTGGCTCCGGGTGTCCTTATCACTGGGATTGTGCCATTAGAGTCGTCAATTTTCAAGAGTGCATTGCATCCTTTGCGCCTCACATTTCGAACAGCTAATGGTGGAAGCTGCAAAATCATCTTTAAAAAGGGGGATGATATTCGGCAAGACCAACTAGTATTGCTCTGTTTCTTAGTCTCTCTTTGTATGACGCACACAAACGCATGTTCTGACCATGATTTTGTTGGTTGGTGGTCCCTATAGGTTGTTCAAATGGTATCTCTGATGGATCGATTGCTTAAATTGGAAAATCTTGATTTATACTTGACTCCTTATAAGGTGCTAGCTACTGGACAAGACGAAGGAATGCTGGAATTTATTCCATCCCGTTCTTTGGCACAGGTATTAAAATCTAAAGATGCTATTTGCTGAATAATGTTACTTTTTTTTCACCCATAACAATATTAACTTTTCAAAAATTAATGTAGCTGATATTTGTTTAGAAATTTCCCTTAAATAGGAATATATGTACTTGGATTATCACATTGAACACTTTCCTTCGGTAAATCAGATTTAAATCACAAGCTTTTCCTTGCTTTGAGCTTGGTTGATTACCCCTCAACAATTATGCATAAACCTCCAACAACGTAAGGGACTGCATTACTGAGTATTTAGTATCTGTAATGTCTGGTTATAGTCTATAACGACCTTAAAGTTAACAGTAACCAAAATTTTGTCATCTGAGGAGCAAGTGACAATGATCTCTGCATGAGTGCACCTAATGCCCGTTATTTTTGGATAATGCTACTCTGCCAAAAAGCTTGCACAAAGACATGCATCTGCAATATGTGCCTCACTTATTAATTGAAATGCTGTGGTGTTTGTAGTATTTGCAATCTTTCCATGGCTTGCTGTTGCTTAGATTTGTTTTTCAATACCCAGATTCTCTCAGAGCATAGGAGCATTATAAGCTATCTACAGAAGTTTCATCCAGATGAACATGGACCATTCGGTGTTACAGCCACCTGTCTTGAAACATTTATTAAGAGCTGTGCTGGCTACTCTGTTATCACATATATACTGGGCATTGGTGACAGGTAATCATGAAAAATCATTGTGGATTCTAAGTTCCAACAACATAGATGTGCATGTAAGCAAAATGTGTAAACCAAGGTTGGAATCAAGTTTCCTGTGTCTTATTAACTGGATTTATATAATGTCTTTCATGCATAACTAATTCTATTGGACCTGAACACTTAATACTTGGCATTCCGATTACCAAATTTGAAGTGGATATATGTAAAGCATTAATATTTTTGGTCTGAACTCTGTAGGCACCTTGACAACCTTCTCCTTCGGGACGATGGGCGTCTTTTCCATGTTGATTTTGGCTTCATTCTTGGTCGTGATCCTAAGCCATTTCCTCCACCTATGAAGCTTTGCAAAGAAATGGTTGAGGCTATGGGTGGAGCTGAAAGGTACTTTTCATGAATAGCTTTGACTATTGTTGTGTTTTTCATCTGAACTTTACTGGACAAAATTCAATTAAATTGTAATGGAATTATTTTATCACCGGGTCACATTTTTATACGAGATATTTTTTCTTTTCCTCCTGCAGTCAATATTATACGAGGTTCAAGTCTTATTGTTGTGAAGCATACAACATTCTCCGGAAATCTAGTAATCTGATCTTGAACTTGTTTCATCTAATGGCGGGTTCCAATATTCCTGACATAGCCTCTGACCCCGAAAAAGGCATTCTTAAGGTGACCTCAAATTTCTCCTCTAAATTTGATTTCTGTCACTGAATTGTATTTTTCTCTATGACTGAGAGTTTTTTGATGTTGCAGCTCCAAGAGAAATTCCGGCTGGACTTGGATGATGAAGCCTCAATTCATTTCTTCCAGGATCTAATCAACGAGAGTGTTAGCGCCTTATTTCCTCAAATGGTTGAGACCATTCATCGGTGGGCACAATACTGGCGCTAATCCCAGGTAAATTGAGTATCATATGCAGGATTTATAGACTGGTAATCTCTATTGGAAAGTTACAAGGAGAGGAAAAATTGGTCCATGGCCAATTCGAATCATAGTCAGTCTCACAGATTCATACGAGGCATTGTACGTGCACTTATTTAAATACTTTGTTCTGTCAGTCTGTCACCCTTTGGAAGAAGCATATCTCTGCTCTTTTCTGCATGGTGTTAATTTGATCTCGAACCCACTCATTACAAACCTTTTATCACTAGTAGCATGACTGTAGTTGAAACACTCTACAAGTACTTGGAGAAAATAAAACGAGTTCCTTAATTGATTTCTTGACTTTTTATTTTTTGGAAAAGAAAAAAGTTCAGTCTGTGTCCAAGTCAAGGTTGAAAGGGTACTTCCGAAACAGTAGTGTGGTCCTGGAAGGAAAGAGAAGAGCCGGCAAAGTTGTGCTCAATGTACATATATATTATTTCTGGTGTAGATTTGATCATTTAGCATATAACCGTATTTAATGTATTTAAGAAACCATAATTTATGATTTGTGTATATTATTCATTGCCATTTTTTTGAAACAATTTTAAAACTAAATTCCTAAACCAGAAGGTATCACTGAGCCTTTAATTATTTTTGCAGTGAAAGTATGTAAATAGGGAGTTTGTGTACAGATTATTATGCTTGTTTTCTGAATGTACATATGTAATAATGATAATAGAATACATACGAATATTACTTGTCCAAAGATAGGGGTTTGACTGGCGCTCTTGCATGAATCTAGATAGCTACAGTTCATATGATTTGGTTAACTCGATCGCTAAATTCCTGTTAGAGGCTCGGTAAGATAACACGATTTGACAATTCTGAAGTTTCTGCATTAGGCTTCAATCTTGTCTGTAATTTTAATGTATCCTATATAGTTTTGGTTCATACATGTAGGTAGTATCTTCGAGCGGAATCTTGTGATTGTGTTACGTCAAACTCGGTAGCTCTATCAACATTCCGTAAAAACTTCTATCAGCATGCAGTCAGGATCCCTTTTATGAATTGTTTTTTTTAAAAAAAAAAAAAAAAAAAAAAAAAAACTCCTCTCTCCATTATTTCACTAATTGTCAGCCAATTAAATTCTAAATCTCAACTCTTCTACTTATTTTGAGGATTTTTCTGTTTGGAGGAAAACGGAGGACACTTCTTTGGTCTCCTCTTTCGGAAGTGGGGCTTTAAATTAAATGAAGATGCAACAATATACTCGGAGACTCTAGCATGCACAATTGGGGGTATTAAAGTCATGTTAACCATTTCATTTAGTTAGTGGTCATTTCTTGTTGCATATGCTTAATTTGTGTATCTCATAGGCTAGGTATGTTAGTCAAAATCTCCAATTTTTCAGAGTCCGATGTTTGGATTGTAGAGCACTCTCCCTTTGATGGCATTTGCCATTTTAAAGTGGGTCAACTATTATTGGATAGTATTTAGTTTATAGGCCCCTTTACGCTCCTATTTTAGATAACTATTGTGCTTAGTGACACTAATGAACCGTCACATGTTTAACTAAGTCTGTTTTCGAGGTAGATAATAAGCTATATATAAGTTTGTTTTCTAGGTAGATAATAAGCTACATATTGTTGGAAGAATCATGTCATCTTTCATTGGAATTGAGTCTGCTTTTATAAAAAGGACTCGTTTCTTTATAATAGCATTCTTTTTTTAATATCCAACTTGAACGTCACCACTCGTGCAAAAACCAATTTTCTAATTCCAAATAAGGATGATGTTTGTTTGTTTTTTTTCTTTCTTGAAAAGTAAGAACGATGTTAAGTGTACTAAGATTATTATCAAATTTTTAATTCCAATACATGAAGAATGATGTTAGGTGTGCTAAGATTATTACCAAATTTTTAATTCCAATACATGTGAAATATGCGTTATTATTATTTAATTGGTATATTAGAATTTACTACAAATAAATTAAGTGTATTTACTAATTGAATTATCTAATTTATTTGTTATATGTGTTAGTATTAAAAATTTGGTATAAATTTTGGGATACTTATCATTAACCAAACTCAATATAAATAGTTGTGAAAAGAGAATAGTTTATAAACAATTGATATTTGAATATTATATATATATATATATATATATATATATATATATATTGGAAATGTTTGAATATATTCTTATACAAACTTGTTTAAGTATGTTTATTCATGTTCAAACATATATTTTTACCTGAAAAGAAAAAAGAACATATTTCGGGAAACTATTATCAAAACCTTTGAATAGGATTTTCTTTCAAAATTTCCCATATGAACCAAAATGAAAAATTTATCTTCCATGAACACAAGTGACTAAACTCTTCAATTACAAATATTAAGTGGAAAAAGAAAACAGAATATTGCTTATTTAAGTAGCCAGATATGATCATAATTTATATAGTTATCTCACATTTATTTAAATTTATATCTGTTTGATTGAATTTTTTACTAGTTATGGAGAATAAAGTCGTATTTTCACCGAATAGTTTTTAACAATTTATTATGAAGAAATACAAAGTTTGATTGTGATTTTTCTTTTATTTTAACAACCATTTTTTATTTTTAAAAATAAAAATATGTTATGAAATGCATTTTTGTTTTTGGGGAAAAAAAACAAAACAAAACAAAAGGAAGTACTTTTTTTCCCCCTTTAAAAATAAAAATTGAAACTGTTATCAAATTGGACCTAAACATACATCTTGTGCTTTACAATTGACATACAGTAATCTGTTAGCAATTAATGTCTCGATAAACGAAAGTGTTAACAACTTCAAGTACACTTCTTGTTCGAATCAGCAAAAGTTACTTCAACAGTGTTTTTTTTTTTTAAATATGTAAAGTTTTTTTCTTTTACAATGTTTAGGGGATTAATTGTCCACAATATTAATATCACCGTTCTCTCTCTCAAAATAGGGGACAAAAAAAAAAAAAAGAGAGAAAAATCTAGCAAAATTCAGTACCAAGAAAATACGTACAATGCCATTACATTTGAACTCCAAGGGCAATTCAGGAAAGTCTGCTTCCTAAACACTCGAGCCATCTCCTTATCTAGCGACTCTCTCGTCGTCCATGTCCAGGGTTTTGGCAGGGCAGAGCGTTTCTGATTCTCAGCCATGGCGACCAGCTTTTTGTCTCATTTTCTTCCTAAAACTCTAACCCTAGCCTCATTCATTTCTCATTCCTTCTCCACCTCGCCCTCAGTCTCCATAGCCCAATCTCGCTTGCCTATTTCCCTCCTCCACTGCTTCCGCCCTCTCGCCGGAGCCGTCACTGTCTACCGAAGCGTTTATCCGGCATCGGCGGTGCTTCTCGGCCAACACGGCGTCGTTCTCTCTCAAGGATCCTAACCCTAACTGGTCTAATCGGCCCCCAAAAGAGACGGTTCTGCTCGATGGCTGTGACTCTGAGCACTACTTGTCGTCATGGAACCCCCCGAGGGTGACCCTACCAGGGATGAAATCATTGATAGCTACATTAAAACCCTAGCCATGGTTCTCGGAAGGTAATGTTTCAACTGATTCAAAACCCTAGCTATTGTTCTTGTTTACTGGGTACTTGGAGAAATGACTTTGTGTGAATAAGTTGATAAACCTCACAACAAGTTTTGGGTTTAGGGTTTATATAATTTTGAGCAATGTCGTCTTCTATGCATATCATTTACAGTGAGCAAGAAGCAAGAACGAAGATGTACTCAGTTTCAACTAGGTGCTATTTCGCATTTGCGGCTCTTGTGTCTGAAGAACTCTCATACAAGATTAAAGGTAGGTGAACCTTTCTTAATTTTGAATTTTATAAGTTCCTTCTGGTTGTGTTTTTGATTATTATTGTTTTGTTTAAATTCTTTCAGAATTGTCTAGAGTGCGGTGGGTCCTTCCTGATTTGTGCTTGGATGTTAAGAATAAAGATTATGGATGTAAGATTACAGTGGGAACTTGTGGATTATTGAAACGGAATCACTTGTATTTGAACCAGTTAATATCTTTTGAGTTTATTTTTAGTTTGTCTGGAATTTGATAGACGATGCCTTTGAACTGCTTTAAAGTCATAGTTCATATTAGCATGTTCTTTAAGTTTCAAGAAGATTAATTTCTCAACTGGCATTATGATTTTATTTGTGACCTTTTTTTTTGGGTGATGTGAATTTAATCATCCTCGAACTATGATGAGCAAAGAGCTTTTATGGGCTTTTCCAGAGTAGAAACAGCTTGGTTTGTAGGAAATTTTTAGGATTACTATCTTAAAAAGCTTCTAACTTTTATCTTCTTTGAACAAGCATGTGTGTGACGTATTAGGTTAGATGAAGTAGTAAATCCTGCCTGAAGTCATCCTAGAGACTCCAAATAGGTTTAGACCTTCAAGAAAAGAAGCAATACAAAGCAAGAACAATGGCATTTTATCTTAACTCACTGTTTCACGGCAAAAATGGCTTTCAGAACAATGAGTAGAAATTCTTGACCTCCCATCATTTTTTTCGGTGTACTCCTTCAGAGATGTTTTGTAATATCATTTGTATTTTCTTGACCATTATTCTTTTTCTTTAATACCATTTATCTTTCATTTGGCAGGGAACCTTTTATTAATGGTGAAGCAGTTCCATGTGATCCCAAGTACCACGAGAAATGGATAAGGAACAATGCTAGAGCAAATGAGAGAAATAGGCGTAATGATAGACCACGTAATTTTGACAGATCAAGGAACTTTGAGAGGAGGGAAAACGTCCGGAACCGGGATGTTCAAACGTGTGCCCCCACAATGCCTAACCAGACAACACAGAATGCTGGGCCAAATTCCTATCAAAGTGCTGGCCCAAACCCCGATCAGAACACTGGGCCAAACCCCAATCAGAATGTTGGGCCAAACCCCCACGGAATACCCCCTAGCAGCAACATGGGTCCTCCACCCAACATGAGTTCGCCGCCTCCCAACGCTGGCAGAATGCACCAGAACAACACGGGTGGCTCCCCTCAACAACATGGCTGGAGTACCACATAACAACATGAGCACACCCAATAACCATGGTGGAATGCCACCAAGCAACAACTGGAGTTAGGGGTGTGCAAAAACCCCGAGAATCCGAATAACCCTAAAAAAATTTGGGTTATAAGCAATCCGCCCAATGAAAGATAGGTCAGGTTGAAGGATGGATAGTAATCCGCCCAATATAACCCGACCCGCCCAATATAAGTATTATGATTATTATTATATTTTTTTTTTATTTCATATTATATATACAAATTTAATATTTTAAAAATCAAACCCTATTTCTATTATATCAAACATTCTCTCTCACGCTCACCCCAGCCTGATTCTCTGTCAAACTTGGTCTCTCATTCTCTCAACTCTTAGTTATTGCCGTATTGACTCACTCATTCACTGAGTCACTCCTAGTTCCCATTTGCCGCTAGGGATGAACAAAAAAGTAAAACTGTACTTGTCAGACTACTTAAAAGTAAAACTGCGCACTTGCCAAATTGCTTAAAAATAAAATTGCGGGCTTTGGGTTGATTATGGGTTATATATTTTTCAAATTGCTAAAAAATAAAACCGCCGAATTGCCCTATAAAATTGCCATACACTCTTAATTGTAATTTATATTTTTATGCAATATAGTATATGGAAATTGAAATTTAATTTAATGACTATATAATTATTTGATGACATTTTACTAAATTTTTTTAACACAATTTTTATCTATTTGAAGTTTTAGTGTGTGCAAGTATGTTTATGTTAATATTCAATATTTTTTTTTTTTAATTTTAGATGAATAGTCTTTACCAAATATATATATTCTTAAATTTTTGCATACTTTAAAAAAATTTAATAATATTTTTTTTTTTTACATTTACAAAATACGTAATTATAAGTTTTAGTCAAGCTAACCAACCTAAAAAACTGTTGAAAATTACCCAAAAATCATACATTAAAAACCGTCCAACTCTTAATTTAATTGAATAGTTATGGGATTGATATTTTTTAAATCGCATAAAAAAAACCGCTCAAACCGCCCAACCTCCCCTGGTTGTGTACCCCTATCTGCCGGCGTAAACTCTCAATATAAGATAGTGTCGTCCGCCCCCAGCTTGACTCACCCACTTGCCTCACTGTCTCTCTTTCTCTGACCGTTCATCAACTACACATAAATCGGCATCGTCTTCCTTAATTCCTCTCAAATTTTCGGTATTTCCTTTATTTAATTTTATTGCATGTGTCATTGTGCGATTTAGTCGTTATCGTGTTTTTGAGGTATATACTCGTTAATAATATTTAATTGAATTGGGTTTGTACTTTGTATTATATATATCAAGGAAAAAAGAAATCACAAGTATTGGATTTGACCGGTACTATTTACTAGTTATTGTTTGAATCGATTTTGTGCACTTAGAGTTAGTGCTGCCATTTTGAAAGTTGTGTATAGACATTTCATATGTAATGTTTAATTGTTTATGATTGGCTAATGATCTGATTTCAGATTTTAGCTAATATAATAAATAAATTAATTGATTTTGGATAATATTATAGTAGCTCCCAATTTATTATGTGACATACTACTTTTATAAGACTTAGTGACTTGTTACTCTATTTATATTTTTCTGTTTATTTTTCGTTTTCAGATATGTTTGTACTTTGTAGTGTGGTTGAAAAATATGATTATGTGATAGTGTGAATGTCTCTAGGAATATAGAACGAGAAGTAGAAAATGTGGATGCACAGGTAGATGATTGGATAAAAGAGACAGAAAGAGTAGAAATAGAAGTTTCACGCTCAAATGACAAGGACAAAGATAACGATGACACAGCTGATGTTGAACGACCACAAAAAAGAAAAAGGGTATGTAAAAAAACATCAAGTATATGAGAACATTTTACAATGATTGATGACAAAGATAGAGCTGCTTATAACTATTGTAATCTTGATTATACCGCTGACACTAAGCTTTGTGGAACTAGTACATTGTGGAGTCATGTAGAACGTAAATGTAGAAAATGTCCATTTAGTGATTGGGTGGAGCAAAATAAGAAATAACAGATGTCTATGCTCCAATTTACTAAGAAGACTACTGATTCTGAAGTTACTTCGAGTGGTCAATTAGTAAAGTTTAGTCAGAAGAAAGTCAGATAAGAAATAAGTACATATTTTATTTTGGACGAGCTACCTTTTAGGCATATTGATGGGAAAGGATTTTAAAGGCTTATTAGATACTTCTTTCCTGAATTTTTAATTCCCTTTGATGTTTATAGTTGCAAGGGATATTTATCAGTTATTCTTGGATGAGAAAAAGAAGTTGAAAAAGATCTTTGCCAATTGTAGATTGTCTCTAACCACTGATTGTTAGTCATCTATACTGGTTATTAGTTATTTGTGTTTGACTGCTCATTGGATTAACGACAATTGGAGAATGCAGAAAAGGATTGTCAATTTTATTCAAGTTCCTAGCCACAAGGGTGAAACGGTGACAATAGAACAAATCAATTGCCTAAATGAATGGGAGATTACTAAAGTTTTTGCATTGATGTCGACAATGCAGCCTCAACTGATGTTTCTATGAAAAAGGTCAGAGAGTATCTTTTGAAAAAGCCAAATGCCATTGTGTTAAAGGGAGAAATGTTTCACATGAGGTGTTGCTCTCATATTTTGAAACTTGGTTATGAGAGATAGTTTGACAGAATTAAATTTAGCTATTTCAAGTATTCAGAATGTCGTGAGATATGTGAGGTCCTCCCTAGCTAGGTTAAAAAGGTTCAAGGAAGCTTACAAAGATATAAACATTCAATCCAAGGCACTGTTATGCTTAGATGTGGCTACTAAGTGGAATTTCACCTACATGATGTTAGATGCTGCCTTAAAGTTGAAGAAGGTCTTCGAGTATTTGTTAGGAGATGCAAACTACACAAGGCATTTTGAGGAAGAAAAAATCAAGGGGTAAAGCATAGATGGCCCTCCACTAACTTGCGATTGGGACAATGCTGAAGTATTTGTCAAAGTTTTGAAAACTTTTTACGAGCTTACTTTGAAGTTTAGTGGATCTTTATATGTGATCTCAAATCTCTATTTCCAAGAAGTACTTCAAGTTCAAGTTGAGTTAAATGATATAAAGGATAGAATAGATATTTTGTTAGGGAAAATTACAGGGAAAATGCAGCTTAAGTATAACAAGTATTAGGTTATATTGAAAAAATTAACTTCTTGTAATACATTGCTACTATTCTTGATCTGAGGTTCAAATTTGTTCAAATTTGATATTGTGGTTAATGGATTCAATTATCTCTATGATTCAGTTACAGTTGAAAAGATGATAAAATTAGTTAAGAATTTGTTAAAAAGAATGTATGCATTCTACAAGGATAATCTAACTCCCTCTTGAACATCTCGTCTACCTCTAAGTCCAAATCCAAGCAATAGTGGTACTACAAGTGCAAGTTCAAGTTCCACTCCATTTCTCATCAAACGAAGATTCATAAATGCATGGCCAAATAGGAATGATCTAGATGATTATCTTAATGATCAAAAAGAGCAATTGATAGAAGATGAGAGATTTGACATCCTTGAATGGTGGAGAATAACTAGTTGTAAGTATACCATTGTCTCGCAAATGGCAAAAGATGTATTGGCTGTTCAAGTGTCTATTGTTGCTTCTAAGTCTGCATTCTCGCTGGAGGAAGAATCATTGATCCATTTAGGAGTTCTTTGTCCCCCAAGGATGATGGAGGCTTTGATTTGCTCAAAGAACTGGTTAACTTGCGAGTCTGATGAATGCATTACGAACATTGAGTCTATTGATTGATATTTTTGATGGAGAAGTGGCTCTTGGAGAATTGGACATTGTCACTTTGGATGTATTGTAATATAATGATAACTTTAACTTGTGTGCTTTCTTTCTTTTGTTTTTTCTCTTGTCGTTGGACATTAGTTTTTTCGTATATGTTCAAGCTATGGACTTTGTTTAAATCATGTTCAGTATTTATTGTTGTGTGAATCTGAACTTTGGACTTTTAATTATGTTTTAGTGTGTGAGGTTTTTACTTTTAGTCATTACCATTTAACATTTATGGTTGTTGTATCATTATGAACTTTGGACTATGGACTATGTACTATGCTTTTATTATTTAAGTCATCTTTATGTAGTTTGTATCATTTAAGACTTTGGACTAGGCAGTAAGGACTATGGTTTTGTCATTTCAGACTTACGGTTCTTTTTAATGTAGTAAGGAAATTTCAATATATATATGGGCACCAATCCAGTAGGTATTTTTTTTTTTACTTATGCATAGGTATCAATTTGGCCAATGAAAATTTAGCATGCACATATTTTTATTGTAAAAAGTAAGAGAGAGAAAAAGTATTAATGATGTACGTCTTTTCATGCACTTCATTATACCCATTGGATTACTATTAGATGGTGATCCAACGGCTAAAAAAAAATACCTACCCATAGGTAAAAAAAAAATACCTATTGGATTGGTAACTTTTATATATATATATATATATATATATATATATATATATATATATATATAATACATGTTGTATAATGTATATACTCTTTTTGTATTAGCAAGATGTGGCCAAGAACAAATATCCAATTTTTTGTTTCAATTTGAGGGAAAAAGTAATTCTGTTATCATAATCTGACTATTTCTAATTTGAGTCATGTATGTGTAATTAAAAAGAAAGACAAATCAAAATATTGGCCAATTATAAATTAAAATGGACATTAACTTATTATGACTTGCATAAAAAAAATTATATATCTATTATATGAGCTTTGGAGAAATAAAAATAGGATAATGCTTGAGGTACCAATTTTTTAATACCAACACATGTGGCATGTGATTTGTCACAACCTAATTAGTAGTAATGTTTAATCTATTTGTAGTTAGTTTTAACACACCAATTAGTTATTGACAAATTACATACCACATATGTTGGTACAAAAATTAGAATGTATAGTGTTATTCATAAAAATATATCTATCTGTTCAAGAATTTTTTTAATGAATTTAATGATATTTGGGCCTGAAATTGAATGATTCTTTATAAATATACATATATGAAAATAGCTTTGTAGGTTTAATCCGATCAATCTGACCAATTTACCGGTTGAGCTGCATTATACATTTCCTTTGAATAAGCGGGTTTCGGGTTTTTTTTTTTGAAATCCGAAATTAATTGGGTAAGTTGGACGGGATTGTTTTTTTTAACCCAAAATTAATTAGGTAAGTTGGACGGGGTGTATAAGGCACCCAACCTGACCGATGATCAGCCCTAATGGGAGTGACATAATGCCAAACAACTATGGAGGAGAATCACCCAGGCAACACATGGGAGAGGGCCACCAAACAACATGGGAGGAATACAATGTAATACAGGATGGACTGGTAATGTTCCTAGTGGGGACTACCAGAATAGCTACACACCCAGCAGGGACGTGAGAAATGTGCCCGGAAGGAACTTCTACTCATCTTAGAGAATCTTTCAAGTAATTGTTAGCCGTAAATAAGGAAAAACATGGCATCCTAGGTATAAAATTTATTTTACTACTTGGTTGAGGTGTTTGTTTTAACTCGAGCTATTCAAGATCCTATTATTGAAGTGAGATTAACAAACTTTTAAGAGTCATAAAGGTATATTAAAGTACATATTTTTCTAAACTAATAGGGGCGGATTTTTTTTACTTATCCTAACTTGATATGGAATTCAATCTCGCTTGAAAATGAGGGATTTTTCCCGATTCATTTAGAAGAAGAGTGACCATGATATAATTCTGAATAACTTCCAAAATTTTGTGTGAAAATACAGAACAAAAAAAAGTTTATAAGGCTATTGAAATTGAAGCCTTAAAATATAGAAGGAAATGGAGCAATAAATTATAAAAATTAGGACTTATTGGCAACTCAATTCTAAAATAGAGCATTTTTATGGTTTTATTCTGAAGAGATATTCTTAACAAGGATGAGTCTTATTCCCACAAATCTTAGACTTGTGATTCAGTCTCCTGTTTTGTTGAATTTCTTTAATTAATATATATAGATTTGTTTCTTAATTAGTAAGAGTACGAGTCCTTGATGTTGGAGCGGTTTTACACCAGTCGTCCACGTGTCATGAACTGCTGATGCTGGATTCTCCAACTGTTCACGTGCCCTTGCTACTTCACGAATCCCTGAACTCCAAGCAGGATCGGAAAGGCGGGGGTGGCTACCTGCAAAGACTCTCCGATGCTTAAGTCAGTGGTTTTTCTTTGCGTTTTTGGTAGCAAGGAGAAAAGTGTATCAAATCAA
>JXTB01000341.1:412054-473437 GCA_002914805.1 Parasponia andersonii | reverse complement strand
ATTATCTAAGTTATCCTTTTCGAGTAGTTATCCGATTGTATTATTAACTAGTTATCCGTGTGCTTAATTGGATAATTACCCAATTGTATAGTTACCCGTTTATTCAATTAGGATCCTAGAGGCATAAGGAACCTAGGGGGATAAGGTCACTACAATCTATATAAAGGGGGGCTCTATGTTCCGAAGGGATCATCACAAATTCTGGGCAGAAACAAGTCACAGAAAATAGAAGTCAGAGCAAATACACGCTTAGGGCATTCCAAACTTTGGGTAGTCTAAGTCTAGAGCACTCTTCAATAGCTTTCGAGTATTGTACCATTGAATATTCATCAATATAACGAGAAAACAGTGGACGTAGGCTCATCTTTTTCGGGGCCGAACCACTATAAATCCCTCTCTCCTTATTTGCTTTGATTATTTACTTCAATTTACACAAGCCACATCTCTTAATTATTCATAAATTTATTGTTGATAAAACCTCCATCAACAAATAGCATGCCGAAGAAGATAAGAGCACTCAAAAGAATGAATTTTACCCAGATCCACTTACCCAAAGAAATATTAGTCAATGAATTACGGAACTTCCAATAAGCAAGTTTGGAAGTAATTTCACCATCAACTAAGTTACACCAAATTCGCCTTTCCATTGACCCTGGAGCAATAAGCAAGCAGCGAACATCATGAGCAATATAAGGGTGATTCACGACCCAAGAGTTTGGAAGTGAACAAGCACCATTAGCATAATAATTTAAAATATGCTGCATGTAATTATTATGTTCATCCAAAGGAATTTACCGATACGATCAACAATTGATTAACCCAACCAATTGCGAAATAAAAAAAGATAAGGAGAATTATCCCTAAGAAGCTAATGAAATTCAAAAGAGAGCCGAAGAAAGTGACTTTTCAAACCTAGCCAAATAAATGAACTGAAATAGACTTCATGAATCATATCCCACTGCTGGATCGGCTTCTCACCAGCCGTTCATGTATCTCTGAACTGCTGATATTGTGTCCTCCAACTGTCCATGTGTCCTTGCTATTCCAAAGTACTCTGAACTTCAGGCAGGGTCAGAGAGGCGGGGGTAGCCACCTGCAAAGACTCTCCAATGCTTAAGTCAGTGGTCTTTCTTTGATTCAGGGTAGCAAGGATTTAGTTCTATATGAATATGTCTTTGTTTTTTGCTCGTAAACTTTTAAATATTTCTTTTTGTATGCGTACCTGCCTCCTTCAAAGGGACGCATAGCTCATATATATATGGTCCTGAAATTGTGATCCTCTTGGTTTTCAACCTTAGGACCGAGTACCTATTTCATCAAGACTTTTTTCGAAGGTTACGGGCAGAGATTACCGTGATCCCCCCTGCAACACTGTAGCCTAGTTTCCACCATCCCCTATGGCTCGAGTCTGTCAGAGATGAAATTTAGACAAATCGCTGTTCTGTCAGGACGGCTTGCCCTTTTCGCGCACTTATTCAAGATCGCATTAAATGCTCTGTCCGGGTCTGGAGCTGTGAGTTGATATCCGTTGTATTCTGGTGGAAGACCATTGGGGCTTCCGACCCCTAGCTGTCGAGGTAAGGGTCAGACTGGGCCGAATCTATCTAGGGTCTAGGATGGGCTCGGCCCTAAACTTGGATGGCCCAATGGAGAGTGTGGTACCATGTGCGACTTGCGTGGCCTTGAACTAGTGACACATGTCAGACGGTGGGTCCTACTCGTGACCTGTTCTGCCACTTAATCGTCCACGTGGTGTATGATTTGGGAACGAGTCCCACAACTGCCCTCATTTCCCTACTTGATGGATTCGTATCCATCAAGTGGGGAAATCGTTTCTCCGTTCTTCCAATTTGAGGGATACACGTGGCTCCCCCTCGCTGACGCGGAGGCACGCCATCCCATGTAATAAAATTTTTTTAAAATTTTGAAGTTTCGACTGTTCGGTCTCACTTGCCCTCCCTTTTTCCAGAAAAACTCTTCGGCTCCCCCTCTATAAAAGTCGCATTTACGCTCATTTGCTACTTTACTAAAATCTTCAATTATTCCAAACTCGCAAAATCTTAGGGTTCCCGACTTCTCCCCTTTCTAGAGACTTGTGCTCTTTCGATCGTATCTAGAACGATGGCCTCGAATCAAGATCAGGAATTGGGCCCCATCGGGGATTCAGAGTTGGATTCACTAAGGAGACAGCTCTGCCTCCCTGACGGAGTGACGCTGCAAAGGGTCGAGGGCCCCGCGAATTGGTTTCTTCATCCCTCTGCCCCTGAAAGCTCTATTATTTTGGGCAGAAAACATCTGGAGTGGCTGCGATTCCCGCTTCCTCCTCTGATCCACCAATTCTTCGCTTTGACAGGGATCCATCTGATGTAGTTAAATGCAAACGGGGTCATGATTCTGATGGGGCTTTCTGCCCTGTCAGTTCTCTATAACTTGCATATCGACCTGGAGGTGGTCTTTTATGCTTACAAACTCACCCTCATCTCCAAAAAGAGTTCCTACCCCACCTTTTACCTCCAACTGCTCCCGGGACGTCACATTTTCTGGGGCTTGCCGAGGTCAGATAAACAATGGGACTCTCATTCTAGGATATACGCCGTTGGAAGGCTGTGGTGCTCCCCTTGGGTGAATGGAGAGCAATTCCAAATTCTCTCAGTTTTCCTGCAGAGTAAGTGCTAGGTCGTGATTTTCGGGTCTGCGTTGTCCTCATTTGTTATTGCTTATGTTTTTTTGTCTTGTGCAGCCTCTGCAGAAGAAAACAGGTTCGAGCTGCACTTTCGGCGGGGCAGCTCAAAGGCCTGGAAGAGATCGTCATCTTCGGATCTCCTGGAGGCTGCCGACACATCCAGGCCGTCCTCAACCCCCTGGTGATGAATATGATGCCCAAGATGGTCTCATACCTTCCCTTCCCCCTGGACACCTGGGTCATCACGAAGCACCTGTGGAGCTGACTTGATGCCTCTACCCTTAACCTATTCCGCCGGGACGAGCACGACCGCATCACCATTGTGGGTTATTAGGTTACAGCTTCAAGCTAGTTGGCGGGCTCCAATGACCTGGTGGCGCCGACTAGCCACGAGCTCGAAGAGGCTGTGAGGTTTGTGGCTGAAGAATGCATCAGGCTCCGTAGGGAAGAATCGATAGAGGTGGGTTCATTTCTGCATCCTTGAGCTTCGTCGATCGGGTTATGACTATGATCTAATCATGTTGCTTGTTTTTTACAGGTTATGAGACGGGCCCATCGGCAGACCCCTCCCCCGTCAAGGGGGGTACTACTGGTCGCAAGGATCGCGCCAAGGCAACTGCTGGTCGTCGTCTTATGGTGCCTTCAGAGGATGAAGTGCACGTGGTCCCCCTCTCTAGAGCAAGCAGACCTCCGTCTGGGGAGACACCGGCCACACGGGCTGTACATGGCAAGGGGATGCCCTTGAGTCTGCCTGGGGGTCTGCTGTACCAACCTCTTCCTCCCCTGACTCTGGTTTGAAAATGAGCACGGGAATGAGTGCTGCTCGCCTTGGTGGGGAGATCACCGAGCTTAGTGGGGGGGCTCTGAGGTTGAAATCTCGGCTGTCTTCCCCCCTCCAGTCCTAATAAAGTGGCACCACGAGGCCGACTCATCCAAAGAAATAGAGGGCCCAGCGGAGAAGAGAGGAAAGGTCACCCCTTCGTCTGACAGCGATGATGACAGGGCCACGCTGACTCTCTTGAGGAGAAGAAGGTCCGCGTGCAGTGGCCCATCGGAAGGGAATGGTCAAGACAAGACCGAAAAATCACACTTGGGCAGTGCTCCAAGGGGGATAGCAACCGAAGTTGCTGACATAGTGGGGACTACCGTGGCATCTTCTGCCGAGGATGTGCCACCCCCTGCCACTGCCGACTGCGCGCTCGGTGATGTCTAGCTTTCCTTCGTCCCTGCCACTGCTGCTTCGGAGGCATGCCTAGCTGGGGGAGAGGGTGCCCTCACGGTTGGCGGGGCAGAGCCACGTTCCTCGGGTGCGGGCAACACCCAAAGAGAGGGTCCAGCCGTGGATCCGGAGCTAGAGGCGCTCTCTTTGGAGAACGTCGAGCTTGTCGCCAGCCGTACATTCGCGTAGGTTTGGTTCATTCGGTTGCCTCTACGTTTCTCAGCATCCTTGCTAGATGCTGACCCCCCTTTTTTCGTTTAACTTGCAGCTGGCCGCCATCCGGTCTTTCTTTTCCTCTCGTGTCAGGGATTTAACTGCAGAGCTGAACTCCTACTTTGCACTGGCTGAGCGCAGTGAGGCCACCCTTGCCGAGTTGAGGACTTGTAACATCCCCCGATTCCACACACGTACGTAAGGGTATTTTTATAAATATTTAGTGAAATCGGGAGATGTTACTTGACTTAGAACGGATAAAATCGGGGAAAAATTAAAACGTTTTAGAAGGAAAAGAAATTTCCACTCATAATTATAAATACTCCAATATATACATATATACACCCTCGCTACGTGGGCCTCTTATAAAATATACATAATAAACACACACAAAATAATTTCAAAATCCTCTATTAGAAAACCACAGCGTCAAAATGCTCATATACACAAGCCGTGGTCAGAAAGTCAGCACTCCTCCTCTAACTCACATATGATCTGTACCTTCTGCAATGTAAGAATATTAATGAGTATAAAACTTAGTAAGTAACGTATGCAGATGTAGAGTACATATAACATGAAACAAATGGTCATATGGTTGGGATCCCTGTGTATATTGTATTGCCTGATAAGACCATGAATTGCATACTGAGCCACTCAGAGAACGTATAACATATCATGAGCTATATGGAGGTCTCGAGCCCCAAAAATCTCCTTTGTGTACATCAGAGGTCCACTCCATACCGCCGTCAGAGTGTTCCCAAAGGAACCATAGTGTCCCCGAAAGGACCAAAGTGTTCCCGAAGGAACCAGAGTGTCCCCGAAGGAACCATATCACATATTTGGGCGCTGGCCCGCCACACCCTATTCACCAATATTCGTCAGGCAATATAAATACACCACGTGTTCATGACCCATGCAAAACTGAATGACAAATACGTATGTACACATATCCACAGATTCTATATTCACAAATTCTACAAATTTACAAAAACAAAGAATTTCTTACATTGCAGGTTTGACGTTACTTACCTCGATCTTGAGCTTCTTTGGGTTTTCTTTTTATGTGAAATGCTCTTCGCTCTTGATACAGTTGACGTGCTCCTGTTATTATTATTATTATTTAGAGGATAGATTTCTATAATCATTAAGCACATAATGATAGATAATTTTACATTTCAAGCTTGGACTAAAAGAAATATTTTATTTTATTTTATTTTGTTATATTATTTTATTATTATTATTATTATTATTTATTTATTTATTTATTTATTTTTAGTTAGACATCACTTCTTCTAGCTTAAGGACATCAACACATTGCTCTAATCAAATTTATGAATCCAAAAATATTAAACCAAGAATATCCCATGCTTACACCACAGTACAATACAAAGAAGACAAAGGAAACGCAAACCTCATTTTATTTCAAGTATTCCAGCAACCAAAACATTTATTTTTTAAATAATAAACCTCAAATTTATCGCTAACAATCAATGAACGTGCAATAATAGTGTACTTGGAAACCGATAAAGTAGAAACGGTCAAATTAGCATGATCAAAGATATCTTCTTTTTTTTTTTTATATATCATTAGATTTGATTTAAAACTGATTTCTTTATGACTAAACAGCCATTGAGCAAAGCAACTAATTAAGAAATCTCAATCACAAAAGAAATTTTATATATACCTTATACCTATAGCAAGAATAAAGACAATATATATATAAATAAATATGGTCGTAAAAAAAAACGTAAATCCTAAACTACTTAATAAATAAGCGCTAAAGTGTTTATAAGTATTCTAATTAATAACTACTACAATAGACAGTATAAGAATTACCTTCAAGATTAAAGGAAAAGTTCAAGATGGTATGTCCTTTATCGTACTTATTCTTGACTAACAATAAGTATATAGATGACTTTTATACAAGGTTGAAAAGATGGAGCTGAGAGAATAAACATGGAAAGGGAGCAATTCTTTTTGTTTCGTTCATGAGTGTACAAGACCATAATAAATAGTACGGTTAATGCTCCAAGGTCATGCTGACATCACCAAGTCAGTTTCTACACAATTCCAACTCATTTACTTTTCGTTATAAAGAAAATAATATAATAAATCATAAAAATGAATTAATAATAATACAGATAAGCATCAGACCAAAGTTTGATGAGTTACACGATTTGCAAGGTACTAGAAAATGCACTCAATACACTTTATTTTATGTTTGCATATCAAAATTAATTTAAAAATAAGGGTATCGACAATTAGAATCATGCCTATAATTATAACCGATCAACTAAAAACACATTATACTTGTACCAAAGAGCATTTTCGGAGTATTTTACTATGAAATTATTTAGTAAGCAAAGATTAATAATGAAAATAAATTGATAAGATAGGTACTAAAAATTATATTCACATGGGGCGCAATATAAAATAATATGCAATTAATTTCTTATTGGCTCTTTTAACTAGGTGAGGAGTTGGGTGTCATACGTAATTTTAGGATATCACAGGACTGACTTCGATTTATATCGGAGCCTCGGTGAGACGAGAGTCAGCAGCGCGGTGGCTCATGCTTTGAGTGTCGAGAGGACCAAGCATGAGGAGCTGGCTGCGAGACTGGTCGAGGCGGAGGTTGACAAGCTGGCTTAATCTGAGGCCACTAGACTGGCTAAAAACGAGCTCAGGGTCAAGGAGCAAGAACTGAAGAGCGCAGGGGCAGAGATGAGTCTGGCTTTCATTGCTTGTGACAAGGCTGTTGATGATGCCAAAGAAGCAAGGAAAGCTGAGGCGAAAGCCAAGCTAGAGGCCCACTCCCTGCAACGCAGACTTGATCGGTCCAATGAGGTAAATCGACATCTCTATTTGGATCACAAAAATCTGATGGGTGCTCATTTAGAGATGTCTCGCAAACATGGCAAGGACCTTGCCAACATTAACATTTTTTTGGTCGACTTATCGCAGTGGCAAGCAGAGCTAAGGCTGGCAGGGCTGAGGGATAGGCTGGCGGATGCAGAGAAGCTGAAAACGAGGTACCAGAGGCAGGTGGATGTCCTTTCTACGGAAAGTTACAGGTCTAGTTGGGAGAATAGAGAATTCAAAGGCCACGCTGAGGTGGTAACACTAGACCAGTTTGACGAGCAGAAAGGTGTCGAGAGAGACCACTATTCTATCAAGTACTACATGCAGTAGCTTGGAGATGGGATCAGCATCACATAGCCTGCTGACGTGCTGAAGATGCTCGCTGCGAAAAAAGACGGGCCCTCTACATCCGCCTCTGTTACCAAAAAGCTTATCCCCATTTCCAGTCTACCAGATCAAACTTCAGAAGCCCCTGGCGATCAGCTTGGTCTTGGAGTCTTAACTGGTGAGGGGTCTGGTGCGGTCATTTTATCCAGTGATGAATTCGACCCTAGTACGCTACCCTCCACCGGGGCTGGTCCAAGCGCCGGGACTGGCTACGCTCCCCTGGCTAGAGGTAATTAGGGTCCCTAACTTTGTACATTTGTAAAGCTGACCCTCGTTGTAACCCTCCGTATAAATAATAAGAACAGTGCAATTCTCTTTAGTCTATTTTCTTTTTCTTTGTTGACTACATCTTGGGTAAAGTCAAACCTTGTTGTAGCCGTCTGTATAAATAATTATGGATGACTCGGATGGACACGATTTCAAACTATTAGCGAGTCCTCCTCAAGCTATGACTAACAAGATTAGTTCCGGACATAGGGATGTGAGCTTTGGCTCATCCGGTTTTAAGGAGGTATAACTTCTGTTATGACTTGTTTTGGCAGAGTTCGACTTGCGCGTGTGGCTGGACTTCTCCGACCCCAAATGGGACCGTGCTCAGAACTAGCTCCAGGAATTGGTCGACCATTGTTTGGATCCGTCGCTGCAAAGGAGAAAGCCTGGGCTCAGCTCTTACCGGGAACAAACAGGGCACTACCACTCTGATGTCTCCCTGCGAGTTCGTTCGCGACCTACCTCACATAAATAGGGCTTACGAGTGCGCGCCACTTTTGACCGTGCGCTTTATATTTTTAGGACATAATAAACAGACTTTAATCTTAATTTCTATCTTCACGTTTGGTCTAGTACTGGACTACTTCCAATGGGTAGACTCCAAATCCGTTCACATCCTTCCTATGCGCAATTAAACCATCCCCCGGGTAGAGCCTGCTTTCCTTTAGCCTTCGTATAGCTAAAATGTTCCTTAGGGAGGGTCCACTTCCAACAGGTGGATCCCGACCCTGTTTTCCTTTAGCCATTTGTATAGCTAAAATGTTCCTTAGGGAGGGTCCACTTCCAACGGGTGGATCCCGACCCTGCTTNNNNAACGGGTGGATCCCGACCCTGCTTTCCTTTAGCTATTCATATAGCTAAAATGTTCCTTAGAGAGGGTCTACTTCCAACGGGTGGATCCCGACCCTACTTTCCTTTAGCTATTCGTATAGCTAAAATGTTCCTTAGGGAGTCTGCTGGCAAGCTTTTGGGTTGCGCAACCCTTTTCTCCTCGTACATTTTCTCGGGCAATCGGTAAGCATTTTATTGCGCGATGCGATTCCCATAGTACAATCATTTTGAGGACTACTGGCAAGCTTTTGGTTGCACAGTTCTTCATTCTTCGTATGTTTTCTAGGGCCATCGGCAAGCATTTTATTGCACGATGTGATTCCCATAGTACGATCATTTTCGAGGTATGCTAGCAAGTTTCGGTTTGCGCTGCTCCTTTTTCTTCGTATGTTTTCTCGGGCTATCGGCAAGCATTTTATTGCACGATGTGATTCCCATAGTATGATCGTTTTCTAGGTCTGCTGGCAAGTTTTTGGTTGCGCAGCTCTTTCCTCTTCGTACATTTTCTTGGGCTATCGGCAAGCACTTTATTGCACAATGTGATTCCCATCGTACGATCGTTGATTGTACGAATAGTGTGTATGGTTTGCAACTGTGGCAGACCCTTTTCCGTGGCGACACGGTATAATATTTTGCCTGTGCAACTTAGGCGTGCGGTCTGCCACTGTGGGCGGACCCATTTCGGTAGCAGCCTAGTATGATTTTTTGCCTGTGCAAATAAAACGTTGGGTCTGCCACTGTGGGTAGACCCCTTTTCATGTGGCCAAAGACCTGACCTATTTCGGAATTAAGCATTTTAATAATATAAGCGTTCACATGAGTCTCACGCGTGAATAGTGCGTGGGGTCTGCCACAATGGGCAGACCCCTTTTCCATAGCAATCCAAAAGATGAATCCATGCGGCAAAAAGGGAAGTTGACCTATTTTGGATTTAATCTTTTCAATAATATAAGAATTCACATGGTCTTACATCATATGAAAATAAAATGTGTGGTCTGCCACTATGGGCAGACCCTTTTCCGTGTGGCAGAAGACCTGACCTGTTTCAGAATTAAGCTTTTTAATAATATAAGCGTTCACATGGTCTTACATCATATGCATGTGTCTTACACGCGATACTTTTTCAAGTGCTGAGGGTTCCATGTGTTTGGCAAGTTTTTCCCGGTCTTGAACTCTTTCAGGATATACGCACCGTTGTCGAGTGCTTTGATCACTTCATAGGGTCCGATCCAATTGGAGTCGAGTTTCGAGGAATTCATTATTCTAACTTTCAAGACCCAATCCCCGGCGTTAAATCATCGAGCACTAACCTTTTTTGAATAGTAGGACCTAGCCTGCTGGTGGTATGAAGCCAGGTGGACCAGGACCATGTTTCTTGTTTCTTCCAGGAGGTCTGTGTTGCGGCTTAGCTGGCGTTTGTTTAAGGGGGCATCTCTTACCACTTCGGAGCAAAGGGTCGGGAGGCTGACCTTAGTCGGGATCACAGCCTCTGATCCGTAGACCATGGCGAATGGCGTTCTTCCAGTCGACCTCCGCTCCGTGGTTCGATCGGCCCACACAATGGGCAGCAGCTCTTCTAACTACTTACCTTTAGCCTCCTGTAAATTCTTTTTGATGCTGCCGAGTATGGCTTTGTTCGTTGCCTCTGCTTAGCCATTCCCCTGAGGGTAGTTCATGGAAGAGAAACTAAGCCTTATATCATACAGCTCACATAACTCCTTGAGCTTAGCATTTTGGAACTGTGTGCCATGATCGGCATATATCTCTTTCGGGATCCCGAATCGACAGATTATGTTCTTCCAGATGAAGTTAATCGTGTCTGCCTTACTAATGGTTGTGTAAGCTTCAGTCTCTACCCATTTGGTGAAGTAATCTATGGCCAGCAGGACGTAGCTCCTTCCCCCTGGACTTCTGGGGAGCTCTCTGACGATGTCCAGACCCCATTTGGCAAATGGCCAAGGAGTTATGCTCGAATGAAGTACCTCTGCGGGCTGGCATTTCATTCGGGCGAACCTCTGGCACTTATCACATTTCTTGACAAATCGGGCCACCTCTGTCATCAAATATGGCCAGAAGCATCCGGCTGTTAGTGCCTTGTGGGTGAGGCTGCGTCTGCCAGAGTGGTTGCCGCATACTCCCTTGTGGATTTCCTCCATTAGTTTTTGTGCTTCGATGGGACCTATACACTGTAGCATCGGACTCATTGTCGATCTCTTGTATAGTCGTTCCTCCACCATCGAGTACCTGGCAGCCTTTAATCTGACTGACCTTGCTTCTCCGGGGTCTGCCGGCAGGTTCCCTAACGTCAAATACTGGGTGATGGGTTTCATCCATCCTTCGTCAGCAGTTCCGGTTGCAAACATATGGCGTACAGGGGTCTGCGGGGGGTCCTCTATGTTCTCACCTTCTAGGAGAACTTCTATGCTTCCGGTCGTACCCCCGATTGACGCACTCTTAGCTAGCTCGTCGGTCCTCTGGTTCATCTCCCTGGGAATCGGTTCAATATGAAAATTGCTAAAGCAAGCTTTCACCCCCATTACCTTGGAGAAGTACCTGTGCAACCTCGGTTCTTTTACTTTGAAGTTTCCCCTGACCTGACCCGCGATCAACTGCGAGTCAGTCTTTACTGCGATGTTCTCCACTCCGAAGTGCGGAGCTAGCTCAAGGCCTTGCAGCAGTGCCTCGTACTCTGCTTCATTGTTAGTCGCCTGGAAGCCAAGCCTCAATGCCTTCTCAACTCTAAGACCCATTGGGTCTGCAGGACTATCCCGATACCTGACCCTGAGGCATTTGTGGATCTGTCGATGTAGAGCATCCAAACTGAAAGGGGGCGAAGTTGAGACATCTGAAATGGGTCATGCAGCGCGCCGAAGGATTCAATTTCCACCAAGAAATCTGCCATGACTTGTCCTTTCTTCGCCGCTCGAGGCCGATACTCGATATCGTATATTCCTAGCTCGATGGCCCACTTGGTCAGTCGTCCTGATAGGTCTGGCTTGGCCAAAATTTGCCTGATGGGGAAATTCGTATACACGGTGAACGAGTGTGCCTCAAAGTACTGCCGGAGTTTCTTTTTAGCATTGACCAGAGTGAGGACCAGCTTTTCTACCACACTATATCATATCTCGGCATCAAGGAGCATGCGGCTTATATAAAGCACTGGTTTCTGTTTGCCATCTTCCTCGATAAATAGTATGGCGCTGATTGCTACTTCGGATATTACTAAATAGGTGTACAGGTGCTCGCCCTCTACTGGGGAAGCCAGGATAGGTGGGTGACTCAAATATAGCTTGAGATCTGTCAATGCCCTGTCCTGTTCCTCCCCCCAGACGACAGTAGAGCTTTTCGTCAAGAATTGGAAGAAAGGCTTGCATCGGTCGGACATCTTAGAGACGAATCGGCTGAGAGCGGCTATCTTCCCGGCCAAGCATTAGACCTCCCGAATTGTCGAGGATCTCTGCACATTTGCAATCGAGATCAGCTGGGTCGGGTTTGCCTCAATACCCCTCCTGCTCACGATATGCCCCAGGAATTGACTAGATGACGCCCCAAACGTGCATTTCTTGGGATTCAGACGCACCCAATATTGCCTTAGAATCTGAAAACATTCATCTAGGTGTCTCAGATGGTCTGAATCTTCTCTGCTCTTCACGACCATGTCATCGATATAGACCTCCATCGTCTTCCCTAGTAGCCCGGCGAACATCTTGTTCATGAAGCTTTGGCCGGTTACCCCCGCGTTCTTTAAGTCAAATGGTATACGCCTGTAGCAGTACAGACCACACTCTGTGATAAAAGCCATATAGATCTGGTCTTCCGCGTATAGGGGAATCTGGTTGTACCCAAAGTAGGCATCCAAAAAGCTCATTCTGTCGAATCCCGCCACCGCATCTACCATTTGGTCGATTCTTGGCAGGGGGAAGCTATCCTTCAGGTAGGCCTTATTCAGATTGGTGAAGTCTATGTAAATACGATCATCGCCATTTTTCTTTTTCTCCACCACCGGGTTGGAGACCCAACACAGGTACACGCATTTCCTGATCAGACCGTTCTCCAGCAGCTTCTCCACCTCCTTGTTGATTGCCCTATTTTTCTTTGGTGTGAACCTTCGGGGTTTCTGCCTGACTGAAGGGAAATTGGGGTCTATATTCCACT
Source organism: Parasponia andersonii (assembly GCA_002914805.1). Taxonomy (NCBI): domain Eukaryota; kingdom Viridiplantae; phylum Streptophyta; class Magnoliopsida; order Rosales; family Cannabaceae; genus Trema; species Trema andersonii. The sequence goes on along the minus strand of JXTB01000341.1, from coordinate 460,817 downwards.
GGTGGCAGGTGTGCGTGGGGTCTATCCCGGGCATGTCGTCGTGGGACCACGTGAAGATGTCCTCATTCTGCTTCAGGAATCCCAACATCTCGTTCTTTTGCTCCTCAGGCAATAAGGCCCTGATTATAACCACCTTCGCCGGTTCTACCTCTTTCAAAGGGACTGCTACCAGCTCCTCGATCGTGGATTCTGGACCGTCAGACTCTTCTTCGATCCGCTTCATGTATGCTGGCAGGCAGTTCTTTGATTGCTATCTGTCCCCAGTCGAGGCACTTGCACTCGCGTCGGCTCCCCTCAGGGAGGTCGAAAAGCATTTCCTTACAGAGGCCTGGTCTCCTTTGATGTCTATCATATAGGTACCATCCTTTGATAGACATCTTAAGATCTGGTGGAGGGTGGAAATGACCCCATGCATGGTGTGGATCCATCCCCTTCCCATGACGACGTTGAAGGAGGATTGGCAGTCAATGACGACGAAGTGCACGTCCAAGCATCTCTCAACAGCGCAGACCTACAAGGTCCCGACACACAAGGGGCTGACCTTAGTGATGTCAAAAGCGAATAGCGACTGATAGGTTGGCCTGAGTGTGCTTCGATCCAGGCCCATATTCTCGAATGTGCTAAAGAACAGGATATAAACGCTGCTTCCACCGTCGATCAGGACCCTTCCGACCAACGCGGAGCCGATCTGCAGTTCAATCACCAAGGGGTCGTCGTGAGGCAGGCGTACCGTGGTCAAATCCTGTTGGGTGAAAATAATGGGGGTAGCAGAGGCATGGCTTTCTCCCATCATCAAATGGTGGACGGAATGGCCCATCCCCCTTAGGCGCTTCACTCTTCCTTCAGCCCTTTTGAGGAATTTTTCCTTCTCCTCTTGATCCTGGGTCAGCTCTAGCCTGCCCATGATGGTCGGCACTATCCTCAGGGTCTACTCTCCTGACCAAGAGGCTTGGGTCTGCTTCCCCTTTTCAGGCCTAGAGACGTCTTCCTGTGGCTGAGTTCCGCCGGTTTTCACATACTGTTTCAACCTGCCGGCATGAATCGCCATCATGACCTGTGTGTAAAGGTTGTGGTAGTGGGCGGTTTCATGCCCGTAGTCTTTGTGAAACTGGCAGTACCTATTCCTGTTCTTCATGTGCTCAGGGATGCGAGATTTGGGCCGGTCTTTGAAAACGCCTCTATCCCTGTTTTGGACGAAGATCATGTCGATCGGCGTGTTGAGCTCATACTTCGGCAGAGGGTCGCGGGGCGTCTTCCTCCTCTTGCCACCTTTCTAACTGCCTCGAATGGGGGCTTCCTATTTCGGAGTTGGCCCTTGGTCCGGTGAGGGCCTTTTCACCCTTTGCGGGGTTGAGGTTTGTACCAGCGACGTTGTTTTCGCGGTAAAGGTATTAGGTGCCTTCTGGTGGCTTTCCAGCACCCTGAATACCCCTTCCGACTTCGCCTGCACGTCCGCCATATCGTACAGAAGATTCAAAAGGAGATGGTCCGAGAGTATTGATCCTGGCTGCAGGCTCCTGACGAATGGGCCTGTGGCTTGGACCGAGTCAGCGTTATGAACTGGGGACATCACCTTGAGGAAACGCGATAGGTACTCTCTCGGGGACTCATTTGTAGCCTGCTCTAACCAGTCAAGGTCTTGCATGGTTTTTTGCTATCTCCGGACACCTGCGTACTACTTTAGGAAATGTTTGCAGAAATCTTCGAACCTGTTTATGAATTTCTCCGGGAGCTATCTGAACCATAGCATGGCTGGTCCCGTCAGGGTCGTAGAAAAGACTTTACAGGTCACAGCCTCGTCCCTGGTTTTCAAGGCCATCTTCTGTTGAAAGTGGTATATGTGATCGAGGGGGTCGTTTTCCCCTCGAACGGCTTGAAGGTTGGGGTCGTGAAGTCCCTCGGCCTGGGCTCCATCTGGATCCAGTCGGCGAAGACCGTTCGGTTGATCCCTCGCACAATTTGCTCTGCCAGATCGTCGGGGGTCTAGCTGTGATGGGCCCCGAGTCTCTTACCCAACTCCGCCATCATTTCTTACTACCAGTCAGGAGGCGTACCTCCTGGGCTTCCATGGTGTCTTCTGCCCATCGCCTCCCCGGTTTGGAGGGGTCTCGTCTGGCTTTGCCGCACCCCCTGCATCCACGATCCGGATGGGGCGGGAACTTCCTCTCGCGGTTGGCCTCCGAATTCTTGTTAGACCTCTTCGTCAAAATCTTTTCTCTACTAGCTCCTGGCTTCGCTTGCCAGGAGCCCTTCGAGGTGGTTGATGTCTCTGTGTACCTCTGTGACTTCGTTGCTTAAACCCAGGATGGCCTCGTAGGCCATCTCTGCCTTCCGGTTTCCTTCCGTCAAGGTGGCGAGCATCTGATCCAGCTTTTGCTCTAGATCTGGTCGTGCTTCTTGGGAGCTCCCTTTGGCGTTTGGATGTATGCTCCTGGTTGTCATCCTTGAGGGTGCCATCCGATGTTGTATGGCCTTTTGTTCGGGGAGAGCACGATCGTGAGTCTCCTACTCTCTTTCTCACGCTCAACCGTTTCCCACAGATGGCGCCAAACTGTTGGATCAGTTTCTCTCCAGCCGTCCACGTATCTCTGAATCGCTGATGTTGTGTCCTCCAACTGTCCACGTGTCCCTGCTATTCCAAAGTGCTCTGAACTTCAGGCAGGGTCGGAGAGGCAGGGGTGGCCACCTATAAAGACTCTCCGATGCTTAAGTCAGTGGTCTTTCTTTGATTCAGGGTAGTAAGAATTTAGTTCTATATGAATATATCTTTGTTTCTTACTCGTAAACTTTTAAATATTTCTTTTTGTATGCGTACATGCCTCCTTCAAAAGGACGTATGGCTCATATATATATGGTCCTGAAATTGTGAACCTCCTGGTTTTCAATCTCAGGACCGAGTACCTGCTTCATCAAGACTTTTTCCGAAGGTCACAGGCAGAGATTACCGTGATCCGCCCTGCACCGCTGTAGCCTAGTTTCTGCCGTCCCCTATGGCTCGAGTCTGTCAGAGATGAAATTTGGATAAATCGTGGTTTTGTCAGGACGGCTTGCCCCTTGTGCACACTTATTCAAGATCGCATTAAATGCTCTGTCCGAATCTAGAGCTATGAGTTGCTATCCATTGTACTCTAGTGGAAGACCCTTGGGGCTTTCGACCCCCAGCTGTTGAGGTAAGGGTCGGACTGGGCCGAATCTATCCAGGGTCTGGGATGGGCTCGGCCCTAAACTCGGACGGCCCAATGGCCGGTGTCGTACCATGTGCGACTCGCGTGGCCTTTAGCTAGTCACTCTTAACACATGTCGGATGGTGGGCTCTACTCGTGACCTGTTCTGCCACTTAATCGTCCACGTGGTGTTTGATTTGAGAACGGGTCTCACACCCACTTATTAATGTATCTGCTCCGCAAAAAACTGAAATATGTGGCAGAACTTGTCATAAACGACCAAGTGAACCTAAACGAGAGAGCTCTATTAGTTGCAAAGCAGAGATCTAACATTCGAAGACAAACTTTAGACCAAGAAACACAAACCATATGCCCTTTAAAAGGGTCTCTAGACCAAAGGAGGTTTCACGTATGGGCCTCTAATTTCTTAAAAAGAGAAATTGGCTATTGGTAAACCATGAAGGAATGGATTAAAAATGACAAAGTTATAAGAGTTAACCTTCATGCCATAAAGAGAGAATCATATTTCCAAAGGGAAAATTTCAATAAATGTTTATCAGCAATTGGTTGCACATGGATTCTTCATGGTTTGCCAGTAAACAAGAAAGGAAGCGATCCAAATTTCATCTGACAAAGGTCTTGAATAAGGTTGCTTCGACTCCTGGACACAAAAGAACTAAAATCGAGACAAGATTTTTTCGAAATCACCAATTGACCAGACAAAGCCGCATAGTCTAAAAAAATATCATGGAGGAACTGCAGTTAGAAATTGTGACAAAAAATTGTCCTCGATGACCCCACAGTTGGAAGTAAAAAAAAAAAAAAAAAGAGAAATACACTATCATTCTTAATTTGAAGCAAAATTTTTTTTTAAAAAAAAAGAAGAAAAAAAATAATGATAGTGTATTTCTCTCTAAATGGTTTGAAGGTATATTCTAAGAGCATTTTTTTTTCTTTTTTCTTTTTTTTTTTATTGATAAGAAATATGATCAAGGACCGAAATTTATCAACAAATATTAATTCACCAAATTCTATGCTGCCAGTAATTATGATTCAATAAATACATCTTATCAAACAATAGAGAATATTGACTTTGATTGATCTCACTTATTTATAATTCAAATAAAGTCATACTTAAAAATACATAATGACACTCAAACTCAAGATTAAAAATAAAGCTAATCACTTTATATTAAATTTATTTCTATCGATATTATGAATTAAATAATATTTATGATCTAATTCGGTGTAAGTCTCATTACACGAGCTAACTTTGGTTGACTAAGGTCAACTCAAACTTTATGAAAATCTACTACATCATAAATAAAGTGCCTAATGCTCTTTATATTGCTATGAACCATAATTGATTAATTATAAATAACTTATCTTATATAATTGGAACATACTTGGTATAGCCTACAGTACTGCGGCGCTTGCCAAGAAGAGCTGCAGTGCTACACAACATTTGGAAGTGCATTTTTAGCAAGTCTTTAAAGTCAATTTGGACCATTGATGCCATTTAATCGAATGGTTGATATTCTACTCGGCTTAAGTTACCTTAGAGCCCTTTAAATATATTCTTAAGCTTTTATTTCAAGTGTGGAGAGTTAAAGAGAAAACACAACAACAAAGAAAGCTCAAAAATCCTAGAGAAGAAGAGCCTGGAGCAATAATCTTGGAGAGGATGCTTGAGAGAGTGGCTTGAAGAGATTGAAACTTAAAGTTTTATCTCCATAAAAGAGTTTTTCTTATCCTCTTTCTCACCCTAATTTCAATTGAATTTTGTATTATGCTTGATTATTGAATATATTTGGATATATGAAATTCTTGTTGAAATTAGTATTGGATTCTCCTACGTTTAACTAATTATTATATGCTTGGGGTTTGATGTAACTTAAACTTTGATTCCATGTCTTGATTTCTAATATAATTTTTGATGTTGTTCTTGAATTTATTTATGCTATTCCATATTGAATACTTCTCAACTAATTTGCTATTAGTTGGATGATTGGGTTTCTAGAACGTGGCACTTGTGAAAGAGAATTTTAGAAAAAATCATAGGATAGTGTACCTAGGACTTGTAGAGTTTGAGAGAACTTATAATTTCTTTGAAGCTATGATCAAAGAATCATTGAATATAATGAATTTTAGTTTCTAGGTTTAGAATAGAGATATTAAAACTAGAATTTAAGAATGATTTTACTCAGTACTCGAGAGAGAGAGTAAAAATATCTTCGAGTTCTTGGTTTATAAACTAGAAATAATTGATTGGGATGTAATTGGTGATCAAAAGACATAGTAGATGGTTAGGTGAATTCATCCCCTTAATGCATTTGTGCATAGAAGTCTCCATATTTTATTTTTTATTTATAATTATATTTATATAAATTCACTTAGTTTGGTTGCCTAGATAAAGTTAAATTATGAAAATTCTGGTAATTAACGATAATTTAATATAAAATTCCTAGTGAGATCGAAAACTCTATGCTTATCACTTTATGACTTGATTATGACCTGTGCACCGGTAGTTATTTTACGTATATGTATTTAGCATAACAATCACTATTTATATGAACTGAGTAATTTAAAATATACCAAAATCAAGGGATTAATATCACAATCCCAAACACATAAATGAAGTCAACCTATGTTGAACTATTTCTAACACAGAACAACAAGTATATGTACGAAAAATTGACCTAACACTTAGGAAAATCATGTATGCATGCAGATATGGAAAATATATGCTCATATCATGAACGTAGTGGAAAAATAGGAAAATCATGTATGCATGCAGATATGGAAAATATATGCTTATATCATGAACGTAGTGGAAAAATTAGTAGATTTAGGTTTTAAAATTTTTACATGAAAATAGTTTTTCATAACCATATAACACACATGCATTATATACAGGATCATATACAACATAAATCTAATCTAGATACAAAATCCCTAGAGATGAGATTAGAGTTTATCTCCTGTAGCGTGTTCCTCCTTGATCTACTTGTTGATGGTGATCAAACCTCTAACCCTAAATCTTTTTGTCTATGTTCTTGCTTTTGATTGATGAGATGAGTGGGCACCAAGTTGAAACCTACGTAGGAGAACGATCAAGAATGCCTTCTTGATCCTATGGAACACTGGGATATGAGATTGAACTGCGAGATGATAGGAAACTTTTTCTCTCTCACTTAGCCTAGGGTGGCTGAATTCTCCTCTCTCTTTGTGCCTTATGCGTGTGACTCTCTAAGAGTTACTCTGTAGTTTTTTCTCTCATATATCTTATATATATGAGACCCAAAACTGCTAACCCTAATCTAATTAGGATTGGGCTTGTTCTCCAATTTGGGATTTGCGTGTATTTTTTTAAATATGTCGAACTCATAAAACTTATTTATAAAAATACCAACTTCTATGTAGAATTATTATTTTACACAGTTTCATGAAACTAATTTCACAAATACCACTAACCAATTAATGAACTTAATTGAGCTAGACAAGGGACTTAATGGATCCAAATAATCTAAGCTCCAATAATATGATAAATACATAATTAGTCTTATTATGGTATTTATATAAATATTATTAGTAAAAGGGACACTCCACTAAAGGCCCAATACTGCACTCTTAGATTAAATGTCATGCTTTTTATATAGATTTAATCAACTAACCTTGATTAACTGATCCATCTAGCATATTCTATTCCACATATAGAATCCCTATACAATGCCGTAGTTAGATAGGTGAAATTACCATAATACTCCTCCAACACTTATTTAATTTTAAGTTACTATCTTTCTATCAAGGAATAATGTTGTCGATAATTTTGTTCTCAATGGCCTTTTAAACCAAATTATTAACCAATTCACAAAGTAAATACTAAGATCTTAAATTTAATTATTCTATGAATCTTGAAAGAATCTAAAGTGGCATTAATGTACAGTGTCCTTAACTATTTGGTGTTCCCACCAATCCATAAGTCATAACCTCCAATATGCCAGAGTTCACCTCTAATTTTTTAAAGATTAGTCTTTTAACAAATCAAAAAGCTATAACCCATAAAAGCAAGTCCAGTCAAACATTAAGGATTAAGATCTATATGCTAAGAGCTAGTTTGTGCTAATATAAGAATTGAGTTACGGTACTCCAATTCTTTATATTACCTGGTCCAGTTCATTACACATAACTTGTTTATGTTGTATTAGTGTTTCTACTAAAAGTCAGATACTCCAATAATTTGAGACACATCATTCCCGTTGAGATAGACAAACACTAAAACCTATAGTAAATAAAGTATTCCATCTTTATTTAAAGATTGTAAACTTCTTTATTTAGACTTAGATAAAGAAACAAGTCTCCCTATAATTAACACATAATCATGTTTGTTTCTTTATACACATATAAGTCATGGAATCTTTTTCAGAAGAATAAACTATTCAACTAAGATAGATTAATCTAGCAAATATCATAATTGCATATAAGAGAAAGTTGTTTATACTTAAAAGGGTAAAATTGGAAATCTGCTTCTTCGGGCAAAAATCCCAACAATCTTCCACTTGTCCAAAAAACAGTTATTAAAAATAACATACTAAAAGTTCCAAAATATTCCAAACAACCAAAAATTAATAAAAGCAAAAACTAAGTGTTCAACTAACTACTTAGTGACTAAGAAAAGCAATGAAGATCAAAAACTTTCTCTTCATCATTTTCTTGACGGACTTCTCTCTCATCCTCCAGAAAATCTCGACTTTTGCTGATGAAGGTAGTATTCTTAGATTGTCTGTAAAGAATGTAGCCCTTCTCTTCCTTTGGATAGCCAAGCAGAAAATACTTTTCTAAATTCTTGTCAACTTCGTCTCCCGCATTCTTGCATGCATATACTTCGCAACCCCATAGCTTTAGATGCTCTAAGCTCTCTATATAGCCCATCCACATCTGAAAAGGTATCGAAGCAATTCTATCTGATGGAATGAAGTTGAGGATGTACGAAGCTGTCCTTAAAGCATAATTCCAGTATCTATAGGACAGCAGTGACTCCTTGTACATCAGCTCTATGGTTTGCTTGAGTCTGATGTTATACCTCTCAGCAGCTCCTATATGACTATACTCATAGATAGTCGAATATTCATAAGGAATAGCAAGATTGGCTAGTGTTGGCCTTAGCATGTCTCGAAGAGAATCCATATCTTCATGTTTGGCTTCAATCTTAAACTTCTTGACCTTGGTGTCATGTTACATTCGCACCTTTCTATCGAACTCATGGAAAGCATCTAGGACTTCATCGTATCTCTTGAGAAAATAGACTTGACCGAAGTCCGAATATTTATCAACAAAGGTGATAAACAATGTATGCTTGTTGTAGGAAACTATCTCCATAAGTTCACAAATATGCACATGTATGCACTCTAAACATGCCTCAGCTTTCTCATAACGAGTAGCAAGATGACGCTTGTACTTTACAAGCATCTTGCAATCCTCATAATCTATGTTGTTGCTGATGTCTACTTCAGGCAAGTGACCCAGCTCCATAAGTCTGCGAATTTCTGAGCATGGTGTGTGTCCATGTCGCTTGTGCCAATCGATGGTGTAGTGCTCTTTCCTAATGTCATTCACCATCTCTTGGAGTGTAGTATTGCTCATGACTGAAGATGATATACTTTGTGGCTTCGGGGTTAGGACATAAAGTCCATTTTGCATTTCTCCCACACAGTACAATAGATTATTATAGAAGACTTTCACCTTCTTTTCAAACTCGAAGCGATAGCATTCTTTAAACATCTTCGATACCGAAAGAGCATTTAAACTAAATTCCGGTACGTAATAGCAATATTTCTAGATCATGGAGCTGTCATTGATCTTGAGGTAAGTATCGCCTATGCCCTTTATTCGAACTCTTTGATTGTCTATAACTTCCAGATCATGACCAACATCATTTAATTGATTTGGTTCAATGAACCATTTCTTGTCGTTGCAGATATTGACACTAGATCCTGAGTGCACTAACCAGAGATCTCTTCTATCCTCAGCAGAGAGCGATTTTCTTGGCCTCCCAAACAACCTAACTACCGAAGAAGCTCCTGACCTCTTTTTAGTTGAAGTATCCTCATGTTGATTATTGTTCAAACTCTTTGAACGCTGAAATGTCTCCATTAATGTCCTCATTTTACTCCTTGTACTGTCTACGTTTGTTTCTTACCTCTTTCTGGAAACTATGTTCATCCTGTGAAACAATATTTCCTCAAGCTGCAAAATAATAAGATTCCCAATTAGATAAAAAGTCATAAAATAAATCAAATTCATAATCAAATTTAATGAATTCAATTCACAATTAAATTCTGTAAATTTAATTCTCAATTAAACATATAGGGAAATATAATCGAATACAAACATCTTTGTTTGGATTTAATTTTGTAATAATATAATAAACGCCTCAACAAGAGCATTCATTATCTTAAGTAAGATAATAAATACCTCAATAAGGGTATTAATTATCAGGAATGAACTTTGACAAAATCACCAACTCTTGTGATTTATCAATCAAAGTGACTGATTTAAAATCAATAGATAATTCATGCAAAATATTGGAGTACATTTAGAGTAAAATAAGAAAACATCAATGTTATGACATATAATCAAACAAGAAGATTATGTGTTATGCTCTTATTGGTCATTTGGAAACTAAGAATAAACTATGGACAAGTATGCAAATTATGATTCTCCTAGTACTAGACTAAGTTTGCTAGTTTATCTGAATATAAAAGAATTTAGAATACTTAACATTAAATCTATCAAGATAGAATGCTTGTGTAAGAATCCCTAATACTGTCGCAAATATTCAAAGTATTTTAACCTACCATAGATCACAAGTTACTTACGGGTAATCATGTTAATCTACAAGTTAAATGTGAACAATTCACTTTAGACAAAAAGACAAATATCTCATATTCCAGTTTGCTAATTACCCTGTTAATCGGTCCATAGAATTACTAACATAGCTCTTACGGGAGGTTAACAGCATCCTATGTTGAGTGTGTAACCATCATTTCAATTCACAAGCTTTCTTAAACAATACAATCTCCTACGGGAGATCTGTACGTAAAGTTCACTTGCAAATTTATCCTAACAGACTCAATACCAGTAATACCCAGATGAAAACCTTCCTACGGAAGCTCAGCAAGATTTTGAGGCGAGGCATATCTTTAGAACCATTGAACCAATGATAGAGACTATGGATATCTCATACCCGCTCCTACTCAATCTTTTAAAATTTAGGGATCCTGATTTTACCCAGTTATCTAACTTATTTAATAACCACAAAATCAACTATATATATCCAATTATGCGACTTAAAGAGAATGAGCTAATTTAAGATATTATGACATACTATAATAAACATGGTACTATGATCAAAATAATTATTGTCTAAAGCCAAAGTGCTAACACTATAATATTATACATCTCATGTATATAAAATTACATAATAAAAGCATACAGAACGTAACGATCAAGTAAGAAGGTCTGTGGAATCTAAATCATTCAAGCAAATCTTTTTCAGAAGAAAATTCAATTATTTAGTCAACAATCTTTTAACTGAAGATAAATAATTGAAATACTGTATTAAACATTAGTTTTGAAAAATGGACTAAGAAACTTTAACCGCTAAATTATTCAACCAATAATTTTAAATATTCTTAGTAATAGAATTTAATCAAATTAAATTTCAAGTTAAAATATCAACCATACATCCATCATATGATAACTCATCCATTCATCATCAAATACATAGAAAAAATAACACAATACCCACTCATGCATACAAATAATTAACACTATATACTCATAAAACTGCTCTGGTACCAAATGTTGGATTTAAAAATAACTTTTCCAGTGGAAGATTGGCCTAGGAATATTTAAAAATTTTCTCAAAACAATTGACTATATGAGTGCATAGTACTAATTCATAGCAAATAGGAGCATACAAAGAGAATAGATCTAATACCTCTTGTAGCCTATCAGCGGATCTTATCTTTACTATCTTCTCAACCACGATCTTTCAATCAAAGCCTCAAGTACAACTAGATGAACGTGTGGACGTTGCGTACAATTTCTTAAAACTCACACTTTAGGCACTTGTAATTTTCTCAACACATAATATTGCAAGAGATTTATTCTACAGAGAATAAAAAGATTTACTTCTTTTTTTCTCTAATTTATGGAGGCTCTGTAGAAAATAATACGTAGTATCTTCTTATTATTTACTAGGGTTTCCTTTATATATATATATTTTTATATTAATCTATTTAATAAATAATATATTGATCAAATTAATATATATATATATATAACCTTTTTAAAAAAACGTTAAATAACCTTTATTTATATATATATATATTAAACGAAAATTTATATATATATATATAAAATTAATATAATTAATATATATATATATATATATATATATATATATAAAAATAAGCAGATAATTTACTTCTTCAAGAAAGAGTATTTAACTTTTAGTCAATTTCTCAATTTCTATTTATCTCATTATCTGATAATTAGATATTTTTAAATTCAAAATTTAAACAAATTAGGAAACTAAACAAATTAGGAAACTTATCTCTCAATTTCAATTAATTAATTAATTAATAACAATTATTAATTACATATAAATAAACTATTTATCTAGACAAAGTGTGCAATAACAGAAATAATGTAATATCCAGTACAGTATTTGTAAGAGGTGGAATGGGGGACCTATGGACCTATAATTCAAGCTCCAATAAATTATGACAATTAATTAAACTTTTTAATTAATTTTTCTAATTTATTAATTCCTGTATTACTCCACTAAAAATCCGGAATTGCACTCTTGAAATTATAGAATTAATTTACTCAGAAAATAGTAAGCAGTCTATCAATTTTATCATTACATGTAGTTCAATCCTCCATAAATAATTCATAATTGGAGTTAGGTCATTTACCTCTCCAATTACATCTTTATCCTTGTGTACCATTAATTCTCTAATGAACAATTAATGTATAAATCTATTATAAATTGAGTACTCAAACTGTTCAAGTCTTGAATTAATATACAAGGGAATCATCTTTCCAGCTTCCTAATGGAAAGAATGGATTCCATATCTGTAAGTTGCATTCCCAGCTACTCATCTCATCATACTCCCAAGATACAAGTATTTCGATCTATTTAAAAACAAACCTTTAACAAGTATGTTAAAGAACATAATGTTATAAATAGGTGTCTATAACTACTCAGAATTAAGATTGATCTACATATGATCATCTAGTGACATTATTTGAACTCTCAACAGTTAATGGAATTTATGTGAGATTCAAATCATATCTGGTCCAGTCCTATATAATCAAATTATATAAAGTACCTCCATTGTAATGTCAACACACCAAAAGTCCAAATAAGATTATTACATTCTCAATGTTAATAGACCGTACTAATAATATTTAATTAAAGATCTCAAACTTTAATTAATTATTACGGACTATATTTAGTTTATTATCCATAAATTTAATCCTTATATATTAAATTTATGGTTGTCACGACCCAAAACCTGGGCTAGTGGCAGAAGGAAAATTTCACAAAGGTGGGAAATTCCTTAATTTATTTGAAAAATGTCAAAAGTTCTAGTATTTATAAAAACGGTCCATTTAAATAAAATAATCGGAATTCCATCCCGTGAACCTTTCACTCCCACAGTTCGTATACATCATCAAACATGGATTGAACAATTATTTGAAAACGTGAAATTGAATATAAAACCTAGCATCATCATCATCCACAACAGAAGTCAAACACGAGAATGATATACATAGGTTTGCAGACAAAATAGAAAGTAGTAATCTTTATTCAATGCTAACACAAAATCCAAATAGTCCAAAGACTACGACAATAATTCCTAGCATTACTAAGAGACGAACTGTAATCAGGATGACCTCTTACTCCACTTGATCACCAAGATCGCACTGGACACCACCTGAAGAGGAAGGTAGGGGGTGAGCATACAATGCCCAGTAGAAAAATAGTTACCTCGAAGAAAAACAGTTCAGTGATGGAAAACTCCTGCATGGTTAGTTCAAATCCAAAACATACACACGCATATATATATATATATATATATAATCCAAACGGGGAGCCAATATATATAAAACAGTGTAATCAAAACCATCAATCTATATGCATATGACACAAATCAACCCATACCCATGAGCTCATATTCTCTCATCTGTGGAAACCCAGGATGATGGCACTAAGTGTACCTAACAGCCTACCTGATACCTAAGCCCATACCGGAAGGGACACCCATGTGTCGCCTACCAAATCTGGAGGGGCAACCGAATTGCCTACGCCTGCTAAATGGAGAGGTAATCAGAATAACAAACCTCGCGCGAGTTTACGGACAATTACCGATGGTGGGGCATGCAGCGCCACACTGTAAAACCCACGATGCTAACACGGTGCTCATGTATGATCCTATGACACGTGCAATATAGAACTGAAATGTAAAAACTATTGTACTTTGGTTTTTTAGTAAAACATGCATAATAGGATTTTATAGAAAAACAGGCAGCATAACGGCCCTATTTTTGATATACCCAAAATAACCTGCACACAACAAACTCCCAGAGCAGTACAGTATACATCGTATAACCAGATTCCATCACATATAATTCAAATCATTAAAAACACACTTGTTCTTATATGCTGCACAAAATAAGTTTTAACTAAAAAACGGTATAAAATGAAGGGAACTAAACCTCTACCTCACCGGAATAGCGACACCACGCTATTGAGTCCTCAAGGTGTCGTTGACGATCGCCCGAAGGGTCGGGAACCAATTCCAAGCCCTCGATCGTCCTCTTGCGAAAAACCAACTTTCTCACTGGAGCTTCAATTCCATAAACGGACCTCTTCACTAAATTTCTAGCACCCAAAATGGCTAGGTTAGACATATAACTTGTCCAATTCGGGTCCCGAGCCTACACCTGACTGGTGGCACGCAAAACTAGACAAAATCTTGACCGTCCGATCTCGATTTTTGTGCCAATCACCAAACCACACAATATATATATCAAACTTCTCCATTTTCCAAGTACATTCCAAAAATGACCTCAAAAACACAATCCAACTGTCGGATCAAAAACAACAACCATAAATTCGAAATGTCCAAAAAATGGTAACTTTCAATCCGGATAAAATGGGATTGAGATATATAAATCTTGATGATCCTTGAGACGATACGAATCCAACGGGACCAGTTGGAGGCCGAATGGTGGCCGAAATCGTCGCCGGCGGCCAAAAATCTGAAATGGGTCAAAACGGCTTTAATGGCTTTTTCCGGCGATCTGGTGGCCTAAGGCAGCTGCTGATGACCGGCGGAGGTGCGCGGCAGCTCGGCGAGTCGATGNCCTTATTCCTTTACCCCGGACCAATGATTTGAGAATCATTCAATGGCAAATTGCTAGCGAACTAAGACTTCCTTTCCTAATTTCACGGAAACCGGTCGGTGAGCAGCCCGGACGGTGGCCGGTGCGGCGACGACTGCCCTCTTCCTTGCTTCAGCCGAGAGAGAAGAGGGAGAGGAGAGAGAGGGATCGGGGAAGAAGAGAGAGAAGAGAGAGAGAGAAGTGAGTCAACAGGCCACGTGGCCTGTTTTGAATGGGCTGTACAATTTTTCAAAAATTACACATAAGTTCCCAAAATTTCAAATCTCTATCAATCTAGTTCCCCAAAATTTGCAATTTAATCTCTCTGCACAAAACCTTTGCAAATTAATCCCCACAATATTTTATCCGGAAAATTGGTAAAATGTCCAAATTACCCTCGAAAATTCTGGGTTTTTACGGTGGTCACATAAATAAAGCAAGAATTTTCTGATATTTAATGACATACCAATTATGCACAAATTCAAATAGAAAAATGTCATTTTATTAATTAAACAAATATCCAAAATATACAAGTTTTGAGGACATAAATCCTAACAAATGGAAGAGAAGTGAATGCAGTAATAAGGTCGAGCAAGGTGTCTCTGCAAAAGTCTTGCCCTATTTTCCTATAATACCCCGACTTAGAAGGATGTTCGGAATAAATGCCATGGCAGAAAGTTTGAGATGGCATCAAACTAATCAAAGCCGAGACATCAAAATGAGACATCCTGTTGATTCAGTTGCATGGAAAACAATTGATAGAAATTATCCTTCATTTGCTTTAGATCCTCGAAATTTTAGATTTGGCATAGTTACTGATGGTTTTAGTCCTTTCCAAGACCTTAGTACAAGATATAGGTGTTGGCTTGTTATCCTCGTTACATATAAATTTCCTTCATGATTATGTATGTCCAAGGAAAATTTAATGCTAACATTGCTGATCCCAGGACGAAAGCAACTCAGAAATGATATAGATGTTTATTTAGCACCATATATAGAAGATTTACAATATCTTTGGTCTACTGGATTAGAGGTGTATGATGCAGTTAGTAATTCCAAATTTAACTTGAGGACAATTTTAATGTGGACAATTCATGATTTTCTAGCTTATGGATGGCCTACTAAAGAAAATTTGCATGTCCTGTATGTCAAAAAGGCACTTGTTCCCATTGGCTAGAGCATAGTCGAAAAACCGTATACATAGGTCATTGAAGGTTTCTTTCTCCGAGTCGTTCCTTTCATACAAGAAGAAGTTGGTTTAACGGAAAACAAGAATATGTGGGTAGACCGAAAATATCCACAGGTGAAGAAATTTATCTTGAAATTGGAAATATTTTGAATGATTGGGGAAAAAAGAAGATAATTAAAAAGAAGATGAAGATGAAGGAAAATATGAAAAGGAAAAAGAATAGTAAGAGCAAAAATCAAGTTTGGAAAAAGAAGTCCATATTTTATGATTTGCCATACTGGAAGGTATGCTTGCTAAACCTTTTTATTATTTTTCTAATTTTTTCCATTTAATTATTGATTGAGTAAAAAGGTGACATTTTCGACATTGATAGAAATTTTTTCTTTGATTTTTGTTTGCTTCATTGGCAGAATTTCATTTTGCAATATAATTTAGATGTGATGTATGTAGAAAAGAATGTATGTGATAGCATTATTGGTACAATATTGAACATATAGGGTAAATCTAAATATGGTTTAAAATCACGCAATGACTAAAGCATTATGAAAATCAGGAGTCAACTACATCCTCAGCAAAAAGGGTGTGGTTTCTACTTACCAGCTGCACCTTACACTTTATCAAAGACAGAAAAAGAGATTTTTTTGAAAAGGCTTGCAACTTTGAAGTTTCCTGATGGTTATGGTTCAAACTTTAGAAATCGAGTTTCTATTGAGGAATGCAAGATTCTTGGCCCGAAGTCCCTTGACTGCCATATTTTAATGCAACAAGTTATTTCTGTAGCATTGAGAGGGCTTCTACCAAAAGGGCCAAGGAATACGATTGTTCGGTTGTGTTCTTTTTTCAATCAATTATGTAAAAGATCTGTGGATAGGAATAAACTTGAAACTTTGGAAGAGGATGTAGTTGAAATATTATGCTTGTTAGAAAAGTCCTTCCCACCCTCTTTCTTCGAAATTATGGTTCATCTCGTAATTCACTTAGGACGAGAAGCCCGCTTATGTGGACCAGTACAATATCGTTGGATGTACCCTTTTGAAAGGTGATCATATAATTTTGTTTCATTGAGTATATTATGAATGCTTGTCACTCAAATAGGTACATGCATTAACTTTCATTATTTGCATATAAGTATATGAAGGTGCTAAAACGATATGTGTTTAACCGTGAAAAACCCAATGGTTATATGGTAGAATGGTATCTTGCTGAAGAGTCGGCATTCTTTTGTAGCATATACATGAAACAAGCACAAGAAACAGGTACCAAGAAAGGACGTAATGAAGCTTTTGACAATGAGTTAGGTTTAGAAGGGCGACCTTTTTCTAAAGAAAAGAAAACTATTCTTATTTCAACTAACGTACTGCAAATAGCTCATCGTGATGTGTTGCTGAATATTGCTGATGTGCAACCTTACATAGAGTAAGTATTGCAGAAAAAGCATGTGGAACTATTTAATGCATGTAGAGAAAGCATGTGGAACTATTTAGTGCCTGGTTAAATGAGAAGGTTCTAATAGTTATTTCATATAGTAATGAATATCAATCTTAATTGACTACATGTCATTTATATACTTTTATTATTTCTTCAGATTAAAAACCAAATTAAAGAGGATAAAGTGTCATATACTCTAAAGTGGCTTGCACGGGGTCCTAGAGATATTGCAATGTCATACTCTGGCTACATCATAAATGATCTTAGATTTCAGACTAAAGATGCAGAGAAATCAAGACAAAACTCTGGTGTTTTAGTTGAAGCAAATACTATTTGTAGATCTAGTGCCAAAGATAATACACAAGTTGTTGGAAAGATCACATATTATGGCATATTAAGAGATGTATTAGTAATTGACTACAATGCATTTAAATTTCCTTTGTTTAATCTGATTGGGCTAATATAGTAAATGGTGTAATAATCGAAGATGGTTTTACATTGGTGAACCTACATGAAGGACAAAGCCAATTTAAAAATGATCCTTTCATATTGGCTTCGCAAGCTAAACAAGTTTTTACTCTCGGAAAAATGAAATATCAAATTGGTATGTTGTTCTACAAGCACTAACAAGAGGGTTTCATGACATAGGATCTTACGATGAGAATGGTTGTATGACGTCTACCCTGATTGGTGTATCTACGCTTGAAGATGATTGTGATGAAGATGAACAATACAAAACGACGGATGTCGAGGGTATCTTATGTGATTCATAGTGCACATGCCAATTATAAAAGCATGAGAATAGATGACTTTGTATTTTGATTTAGATGGATAGCTGATGTATGAGGAAAGAATCAAAAACTTGTGCATACAATGAGTCAAAAAGGCTATGCTTATTTGGAAGCTGAACTGGTTTGAATTTTATCAATGTTTATTATAAATTTTAAGTTCAATGAAAGTGTAATGACATAATTAGTAATAATAACATGAGATTTTGCAGAAAAAGAAAAGAAACCGTTCAGAGATATCAAGAGTAGACGTGTGGACTCAAGCACACATAAGAAGGAACAAAGAACCTATCAATGAAGTTGTTAATGAGACCTTGGTAAAAACTAAAAGAGAAATATATGTCTTTTTTTTATAATTATTCATATTACTATTTATTAGCATGCTATCTGAATATATAGGAAGAAGTACGTGAGTATGCTCAAGAAAATCCAAATCCATCTAACATTAATGAAGATGCTCTTGCTAAAGTATTTGGACCTGAACGTCGTGGACGAGTTCAAGGGTTCCGATATGGGGTAACACCTTTTGACATAAATAATTTAGTTTATACTTAATTAGTGATAATTTTCACAGGGCCAAAATAGAAATGTAGAAGACATAATGAGTTCTCATGCAAGGAGACCTCTGGTAAACTTTGTTTTCTGTTATTTAAATAAATATATATATATATATATATATATATATATGCCTATACATTGTCAAATATGGTCTAACACAAATTTTGTATTCATTTTATTTGTTTAGTCACAACAAGATAGAGGTACAGTGCATGAAAATGCAAAATGTCGGCTTTTGCATTTGTATCTTTTTGATTCAGAAGAAATTGTGGCTGAAGAGAAAATTGCATCAGTGGACCTTGCATCAAAAATTCATCATATGCCTTTAGGAAGAGATTGTTGGAAAGTTCGGACTGATGTGGTAAATAATCCAAATGTTAAAGTATATAGGCCCACGGATGAGCATCAAGTACTCATGGACACTTTGGGAAGTAGTGTTGCATGGCCAAAAAGTTGTATCAAATTACTATAAGCAGGTAAATAAAATATTTAAGAGATAGTCATTAGCACATTTTATTAGCTACATAAGATATAAGTGATTAGATGAAGAGTCTGTTTGTTTAATATAACTGTTGATGGAGGTTTTATCAACAATAAATTTAGAAAAAATCGAGAGATGTGGCTTGTATAAATTGAAGCAATAAATCAAAGCAAATAAAGAGAGAGAGATTTATAGTGGTTCGGCCCCGAAAAAGATGAGCCTACATCCACTGTTTTCTCACTATTTTCTGAATAATAACGAACACTCAAAGTTACAATCTTGTCTGGAAATTGGAAAGACTGAAGAGCTACTGAGAATACTAAAAAAAAACGATTACTCAAAGCTTGGAATACTCTAAGCTTCAATGCCCAAAACTTCCCCCCTTCCATCCTTCAGAATATTAAGTCCCCTTTATATAGGCCAAGGTGACCTTATGTCCCTGGGATCCTTATGTCTCTAGGATTCTAATGTCCCTAGGATCCTAATTGTATAAACGGGTAACTATACAATTGGGTAATACAAATTAAGTAACAATATAATGGGATAACTATTCAAAACGGATAACTAGTTGATCATAAATAGGAGACTTCAGTTTCCCTTTCCTTGTAGGTCTCTTTCATAGCATTTACTTGTTTCCTTTTTCTTGTAGGTTTCCTGTTTGACCAGGCAAACTGCACGGAGAAGGTCGCACAAAACCTGTGGAAGAGGTCGCATATAACTATCACAGAGAAGGTCGCATATAACCTTCACGGAGGAGGTCGCACATAACACTTATGCGACCTTAGGATTTTAGACCGCACAACAATTGCCCCCCAGCTCCATTAGTTCTTTAGGACGAAATGGAGCTTCCAATTATCGTGCGACCCTAAACACGTGATGTTATAACTTAAACTTGAAATCTGAGTAGTCGAAGATCCGCCAGATTACAAATCTCATCTCTTAAGATCATGCGTATCTTTCTCTGTCAGATCTGAACACATGTAGGCTTTTCTGAGAGAGCGGAATTCGAGGAAGTCTAACCGTCACACCAAATTTTTTCAAATTTTAAATAATCCTGACCTTTCGGATGAAATCAAATCCCGCGCAATCCTCAGCCTTCAGATTCGAAATTCAAACTTCCTAATCAGCGGCTGTGATTTGACGGTGCCTGAGTTATAAATATCAGAAACATCCCGTCCTGTTTCATTTCACTGTTTCTATTTCAAAAATCGTCAAGACTCCAAAGAACCCTAGCGCCGTTTCTCTCAGCTCGCTCAAATCAAGCTTCTTCTCCGACGAAGTCTCGAATTGTCTCAAATCTTCCGCCTCTGAAGAAAGGTCAGTTTATTTCTTCTCTTCTTCCATTCTTAAGAATAATCTTTGGGAATAAACTCTTTTCACCGAAGTGAAACGAGAGAGTTTTTATACCCCCCTTTTTAGTCTGTAAAGTAGAATTACAAGATATCACTTAGAAATGATCCCATGAGAAGAACTTCTAAGGTCTGATACCTTATTTTATTCTCACTGATCTGACTGTTCATTTACTGATGAACTGCTCGAACACTTTCTGATGAACTGCTCGAACACTTTAGGAATAGGCTTGCTTGTTTAATGCATTTTAGGATAAATACCCAGAACGCTAGCATAGTGGAAATCCTCTATCTGAATCCTTATGTATTTCTTTTCAGATGTCTAGTAGTGAGGATTTTAGGGAATGAAATATCTTTTCTGGGGAATCTAACTCAAGTGTTAGCTCCATTAACCTTGAGGATTATCTCGAGCCCGAGCCCGAGCCCGAGGTTGAAATAACAGGGGCAAGACAAAGTAGTCCCAGAATAGGTGATCTTCCCTAGGATCAGTGGCCTAGACATATTAGGGATGCTCCCGCATTTTCTTCTGGCTACCAGTACGTAGAAGGGAACTGGTTGTGTACCAACATTCGAACAAGCTGCATATCGAATAAACTCAGAAAAATTGCGAGCAGCTACAAGATTGCCATCCCCCTTCATCTGCCGATGGAGTTTAATCAACCACACACTCCCCCACATGGACTTGCTTCCTTTTCTGAGGCAGTCCTCAAGTGCGGCGTGCATCTCTCTCTCCATCCGTATATAAAATCAATCATCGATTACTACGGGGTCGTCCCTTTTCAATTGACACCTAATACTTATAGATATATAGTAGGATTTTATATACTATACCATAAACTAGGCTTAGAAACTCCTACACCCGAAGAATTTGCTTGGTTCTACCAAGTAAAATCAAATCCATCAGATTTCGGCTTCTTCTATACGAGCAAGTGGTCGAATCAAGCGACAAGAACGATCTACGGGGTTCGCAACAATATGGGAAAATGGAAAAGTCTATTTTTCCATTTTGACTATGCAGCTAACGGCTTCTTTCAAAATCCCGATAGGTAGTCTTCCAATTTATTGCCTTGTTTATATATTTATCCCTTATACTGATCGCATTCCAATGTCATCGCAGATAATAAGGATCGACCAGGACTCTCCAGTGACCAGCTCACAACAGTATGCAAAATCTACGAGCTTCCAGTTGAAGAATTTAACTGGAAGGTTCTTGGCACATCGAAGAACCTAGTCGCTTGCGGTCTAATTCAAAAGGGTGCTGCATTCCTCGACCCCCCTATTCTTTCCCGACCATCGAGCTCGAAGAAGAAGTCGAGGAGGATGGACTTAGGTGCCTCATCCTGCAGGATCAGAAAAAGAAAGGCACGGGCCGCACCACCTCGCTCAGAGCCTTCATCTCCAGAGACTATCTCACCACCAGCTTCTCAACCAGCTCCTCAAGAAGAAGGTAATCGCACTTATTCTTATTACCTTTACACTATTTCTTTGCTTACTAACATATTCTGTACAGAGATGGTCATCGGTAGCGGTCTGCGAGTACCTCCATCAACTCTCGGGTCAATGGCAAAAACCAAAACACCCGAGAGTACCCCGCCATCAAAAAGGAAGGAGAAGGTCGACTGCTCGAAGAAAAGAAAAGTCGCCTTCGAGGACGTCCCTGCAAGCTCGCCACCTCCTCAACCATCTCAGCCAGAAAGCACTCCCGAACCCCCTTCCGAGGCCGCCACTTCTTCAGAACCGAATTTGGCAGATAAAGGCGATGAGCTCTTCGCACTCCTTAACCAACTACCAGAGAAGGCTGGTATGAGGGCAGCTTTTATCAACCGCTTCACGTCTGAAGAAGGTTGGGAGCGAATGAAGCGACGTTCTGCCAAGGTCGCTTTCGGATCCGCGACGAGGATGCTGGCAAATGTAAGCTTCTCAATCTCCTCTCCATGAATACTCTTTTGATACTTGGAGATTTACATTTTTTTTCTTTTTTAGACTGCAGCTGCTGCTGTCCTGATGCATGATCCAGTTCTCGAATGCTTAGAGAAAGCTGAGAAAGTCGATGAAATAACTCAGGCATTCAAGAACTCGGAAAAGGCTTGGGAGGAGGAGAGAGCAAACTTCCACTCCGAGAAGCAGCAGATGCTCGAGGACCTAAACAAGGAGAAACTTGTCAAGGAAAATCTCGAGGAGAAAGTCAGAGAGCTCGAGAAGGTCGTTTCTGAGTATCCGGACCGTATGAGAGAAGCGACCATCGAGGCGGTTCACAAAGCCATTGAAGAGTTCAAAGCGACCGAGGTCAACGAACTCGAAGATAAGGCTACCGATATCGCCTCGTCGACCATCATCTATGACATATTCTGCAAGCATCCGGATTTTGACTTCTCCATTCTTGGCCTGGATGTGGTCGAACTGGTGCAGAGCTGGAAGGAGGATGCAACCAAGACTGGGGATGACGGCGCGAGCCCGTCCACCTGAATTGTTTCTTCTTTTGTTCATTACAAATAATGCGGGCTTTTGTCCCCCTTCTGTATGGACGACAGCTTTAATAAATATCAAATAAATATCATTTCTTCTTATATGCTCCTGCAAAATAATGAAAAGAAACAACAGTAATTTTAACCAAGTAGTCAATCACAAGTGATTGATCAGTACGCTTTTAGCGATTTAAATCCGACTAACTTAAAACGAGTTTTAAGTGTTAGGATGGGTTAGGTCGCTTAAGAAACCAGTTAATACGAGTGATGCAAACTCTAACTGTATTTCGAAAGTTCCATGTCAAAATAGAGTAGAAATATATCACTTCGAACAATGAACGTTATGCTTAGTTACTTTTTTGTTCGAGGAGGGAAATTGCGTAATACGACATGCTGAGGCATGAAGCGAGGAGAAAATCCTAGGATTTTAAGGAGATTCAGACGCGTCGATGAAGTGAGATTTAAACACTTTGACGATCTAAAACCCTGTCTCCTCTAAATGGATGTTTGCATAGTCCCTTAGGAAACCAGTAGGAGATAACATTCTGATCCCACTGCCCCCCGAGTTTTATGGTGTCCGAAAACTGCCATAAAACTATAAATGAAGAATAGCCGAAGAAATAACCGAGTTGAAGTAATTGCCGAAGAACTATTATTGACGAATGACAATCAACGAATGACGAACAATGAATGATGATTAACAAATGACGAATCAACGAATGACGATCAACGAATGACGAACAACGAATGACGATCAACGAATGACGAATCAACGAATGACGATCAACGAATGACGATCAACGAATGACGAATCATTGATAATAACGACGAAGCTGTTCAGCATTCCAGGCATGCTCGACCTTTTGTCCACCGATGCGAGCTAAATTATTTATCCCAGGTCGAATGACGGCAATAACCTTCTCAAAAGTTCCGAAGAATGAGGTCTTGTTGAAGAACAAATGCTAATAAGTCTTTGTTCGACTTTAGGGTCATATCATCGAGCAGTGAACTGTTGATATGATGCGATCTGAAGCTGAGACTGCTCGCACCTTTCTTGTAAGAGATCAAATCCAGTTATATGATATTCGGATTAATCCCGAACATTAGATTTCAGAAAAGTGACCAATGAAGCTCGCATAGGTTCCTGAATCTCTGTTCCAATCTTCAAGGTCCTGGAAGATAAATCGAATGATAAATCTTCCAGGTCTTCAACGGGTCCAGTTTTGACTTCGTCAATTTCTCGAGGATCGAAGTCTTCACTGGTCGTTTCGATTGACGCTTTTACTGACATTTCGATTGACGCTTTGCTTGCTGCCTCGGCTGACGCTTCGTCTGCTACCACGACAGACGCTTCATCCACTACCATGATTGATGCTTCATCCGCTGCGACGATTGACGCTTCGACGGCTTCCTCTGGCAGGTGGACCATCATTGTGCGGGACGCCGCATCCTTTGCCGCGAGTTTTAGCGAGTTGTTATAGCAAGTCCTCGCATCGTACTGATTTCCTCGCACCTCGCCTACCCCATGTTGGGTCGGGAACTTCATTGTTAGATGGTAGATCGAGGTGACAGCTTGAAGTTCCCTTAATGTTGGCCTTCCTAGTACAGCATTGAAGGCAGATGGGCAATCTACCACCAAAAATTGGGTCATTATCGATGAAACCCTTGGAACGGTCCCAACGCTAACCATCAGTTCGATCATGCCCATAGGTAACAGGCTGTCACCAGTAAAGCCATAGAGTGGAGTGGCGGCAGGCTTCAGGTCGCTCTCATTTAGCCCCATCTTTTTGAAGACATCGAAGTACAGGATGTCCACAGCACTTCCGTTGTCGACCAATACTCGCCACAATTGTGTGCTTTCATAGTTAATTTTAACAACCAGCGCGTCATTATGCGGATAATGGACTTCCCTTGCATCTTGCTCTGTGAAGGTAATATCCATTTTCGGTACTCGCTGAAGCTTGCGTGGTCACTGATCAAGGTGCATGACGTTGGTTAACGGCTGCTGTCGAGCTTCTTGTGCGTATCTATCCTGTGCTCGCTTGGAATCTCCTCCAACATGCGGCCTTCCAAAAATAGTTCGCACCTCACGCTGAATTTCTGGAGGTCACTGTTGGTCTTCTTCTTGCCTTTCATCGCTCTGCCTGGTATACTGCCGCAATCGTCCCTCTCTAATCAGCCTTTCAATTTCATCTCTCAGGGCAAAGCAATTATTAGTGTCATGCCCAATATCATTGTGGTATGAGCAAAATTTGTTGAGGTCGCGCTTTGCCCTATCCCGCCTCATTGGTTCTGGTTGTCGGAATCGCTCCTTCTAGTTTGTGACCGCATAGATATGATCTATGGGCGCGTTTAATTCAGTGTGGTTATTAAACCTCATGGGAGCTTTTGCGATCTCCTGCCTTTTAGGTCTAGGTTGATTCTTACTTGCCTGTTCATTATTCCTCTTGTTCTTCTTATCACCGCCGTTGTTGGTGACGACCGCAACTTTTGCCGCATCTGTTTTTCCTCCTTTTTTAGTCTTCTGAAGATTCTCTCATGAAGATTCTAACCTTAGATGTCGACCGACTCTTTGGTAGAAGTCTTCGAGAGTTCTACACTCTCGTTCAAGCAATTCTTCCCAGAGTTTTGTCTCTGGTCGCACCCCGGCCATCATAAGAGTAAGAACTACTCCTTCAGGGGGGTTGTTGACCTTCGCTAGCTCTGAAATGAATCGATTGAGATAAGACCATAGAGTCTCCTCTGGACCTCGCCGGATTGCGGACGAACTGACAAGCGGAACAGTGAAATTCTTCGCGGCCTGGAATTGTCTCAAGAACGTTGTCTGTAGTTGTTGCCAGGTCGAGGTTGAACCGGACTTAAGTCCTCGAAACCACTTATTTGCCGCTCCTGAGAGTGTTACAGCGAAACATCTGCAGCGTGCATGATCACTAACCCGATGAAGTTCCATCAAGTCGCTGAAGTGATCCATATGATCCTGTGGATCATTCTTTCCATCAAAAGTATTGATGGTGGGAAGTCTGAATCCGGTGGGAAAGGCTGCAGCTCGAACCTCCTCACTGAGTAGCGACTGGCGATACCTATCAACGAGTTCATTGTCCCATCCAGCAAGTGCATCTAATGCGATCCTTAAATTGTGAACGTCGACGTTCAGAGGGAAAGCATCATTCCTTGCTGGTGGTAAAAGCGACCTTTGTTCGTTATCTTGTTTTGCAGCGGGCTGGTCAGGTAGAGTCTTCTGCGACCTATGAGAGGAATTCAATGATATAGTGTGACGAGACCGGCTGTGGTCACTATGATGCGATACAGATTGATCATGATCACGTCGTCGCTCCAGATAATGTCTTAGGTCTGCAGGATCTTGTCTCGACTCCCTGCTGATTCTTTCGAAGACGCTTCTGGACGGTCGTCCTTGCTCGCTGCTCAAGCGATCCTAGCTATTTACGAATTTACGAGAAGGTTGCGTACGATCACGGTTTGTACTTGAACTTTCCGTACGAGATTCTGGAGACAAGTCTGCGACCTTGCCTTTCCCTTCGGAGATGCGTTCTTCATGATGCTCTTGCTGAGTTCCGGGCTGGCCGCGTCTTCTCGTCTCGAGGATCTGTATTCCCTTCTCAGGTAATTGAGCAGGACGTTCTTTGGGACGTTCATGTTGTTATGGGGTCACCATCTGCCCTTCAGCAAGTCGTCGCAGGGTGTCATTGATCTGGTTATTGACTTGCTGAAGGTTCACGAGCATTTCCTCTATGCGATCCTGTCTCTGGGATAGGTTCTCTGTTACTGTCATAGTAAGCTGATCTGGACTAGGGGTTGCCTGTGTAGCAGCGGTGCTTTGAGGTTGGTTTTGGCTAGTTCCGGTGACTCTGGTAGTGTTTCTAGTGTTCGCCATTATTGAAGAGGTAGAATTTGACAATTTTCTGCCGAATAGCCCTCCTTCTAGTGCCAATTGTTAATGGAGGTTTTATCAACAATAAATTTAGAAAAAATCGAGAGATGTGGCTTGTATAAATTGAAGCAATAAATCAAAGCAAATAAAGAGAGAGGGATTTATAGTGGTTCGGCCCCGAAAAAGATGAGCCTACATCCACTGTTTTCTCACTATTTTCTGAATAATAACGAACATTTAAGGTTACAATCTTGTCTGGAAATTGGAAAGACTGAAGAGCTACTGAGACTACTAAAAAGAAATGATTACTCAAAGCTTGGAATACTCTAAGCTTCAATGCCCAAAACTTCCCCCCTTCCATCCTTCAGAACATTAAGTCCACTTTATATAGGCCAAGGTGACCTTATGTCCCTAGGATCCTTATGTCTCTAGGATCCTAATATCCCTAGGATCCTAATTGTATAAACGGGTAACTATACAATTGGGTAACACAAATTAAGTAACAATATAATTGGATAACTATTCAAAACGGATAACTAGTTGATCATAAATAGGAGACTTCAGTTTCCCTTTCCTTATAGGTCTCTTTCATAGCATTTACTTGTTTCTTTTTTCTGGTAGGTTTCCTGTTTGATCAGGCAAACTGCACGGAGAAGGTCGCACAAAACCTGTGGAAGAGGTCGCATATAACCATCACGGAGAAGTCGCATATAACCTTCATGGAGGAGGTCGCACATAACACTTATGCGACCTTAGGATTTTAGACCGTACAACAATAACTATATTTCTTTTTCTCTTTTGCAGGTTACAACAATGAACACAACTAAGGTTATGCCAATCAAGTGATACAATAATTTTGTTTTGGATAGATTAAGATCTTAGAATATTATGTCATTATGAAGATTTAATTAGGTTGCTCTTCTGGTTTTGTATTTAGGTGGGTTGCTTTTTATATAAGAATTTTGAAACAATAACAAGAAATAATACGTTTATGGACAAATATTTCAGTTAGCTTTTTTCCTTAACATGTAATGGTGAATTTTCATTATTATTAATATAATTATGGCTTTTGAATACAGAATTATGAAAATGCAATTATGATTATTGGATCTTCTTTATGGGACTAGTGATGGAATTAGTAAATGTGACAATTAGCTAAAGCATTCTAGTAATTACAAAAAAACAAAATGCAACAAACGTGCATTCCATTATTGTTAAAGTCTTAAGCAATCCACGTCAATCTACCACGTGCAATATTTGTTATTATATCGTCATCCACAATGTTCGTCCGATAAATTAACAACGAGCAGAATATATGGTTGTAACTTCTTTACTTTGAACAACTTCGTGAAAGACAATAGACACCTCCACATTGTTAAAAGCTTTCAACAACTTACATTGAAGGTTGTTAAATATAATTTTTCTTCTAGTGCACTATGTAAAACCCCTTAAATTTTGGAAGGGTATTTTAGTCTTTTGAAAAAATATATATATATATAAATTTAATTAAAAATTCAAATTTTGGGTTAATTTGAAAGAAATTTTGATAGAGGGACTAATTTGCAAAACTGAAGGACTATTTTGAAATAAAATTTTAAAATTAGGGACTTATGTGCAATTTTTTAAAAAATTACACTGCCCATTTTAGAGCAGACACATGGCCTGCATCTTTCTCCCTCAGCTCCTTCTCTCTCCTCTCACGATTTATCGGCCAAAAATGCCAATTTCCGGCGTTGCTCCGACGAAGCTTCTCCCGATGTCGACGAGGACCGCTACTAGCAGCGAAGAGAGCCCAGCTCCGGACGATCACCGCACCGTAGGTCCCGCCGCCTGAAAGCTCGCCGTTCGCTGAAAATAGCCGAAAAACATTGCGGCTTCAGAAGCTCGCCGGCGCAGATTCCGGCGACATTTCGCCATGACATCGGTCGGGTTTGACTCGTCTCGTCACGATCTTCAACATGGTATATATATCTTGACTCAATATTGCCCGGATTGAATTTTGTCATTTTTGTTTATTTTGAGCTATTTTCGTTTTATATTTAAATTTTTCAATCCGATCATTAGATCGTAAAATAAACCTCATATTTGTGATGTACTGGTGAAAACAAAAATTTTGATATATATATTGTCTATATTTGGTAATGGGCAAGAAAATCTAAATCTAACAGCTTAGATCGTCTCGTTTTGCACGCCGTAGGCCCGAGTTCGGCCCGAGCCCGAATCAGTTAAACTATATATCTAACCTAGTATTTTAGGATACTCTGAATTCAGTGGTAAAGTCCGTTTAACGATCTGAAGCTCCGATTAAAAATCGATATTTTAAACCTATCGATGAAAGACTCTAAAATGATGCCGATCTTCCAAACGATACCCGAATGACATCAAACTTTCTCCATAGCTCCGTAGCACTATTTGAATACTCAATTAAGGTACAGGATTCAATTTTCTTGTTTTCTATTATTTACATTAAAATTGAAATTTATTCTGAAAATGAAATTTCGTGATTTTATTAAACTGAATTATTTGAATAGTTATTTTAATGAACTATGAATTTGTGAAATATTGTGGACTACTCTAGATATTTTTAAATATGATTTTATACAGGTTTTTATACTTGGAATTTGGTAAAACCATAGAAATTGTACTTTTGGATTTTAAAGTACAAAATGGATTTTAAATTAAAAATTAGAGCATGTCTAGAATGTTAAACCACTACATAGTTGATTGAGACTCTATATATATTGCACATATCATATGATCATCCATGAGAGTCGTCTTAGACATCACGGTGTTGTAGTAGGCGGACTAGTACACCCGCCTTCGGTGAGAGCCCGTAAACCCGCGCGGGGTTTGATTTCTGACTATCTCTATTCGGTAGGCGTAGTCATTTAGTGCCCCCTCCGGTTTGATAAGAGTTGACACATGGATGTCCCTCCAGTTTTCAGAGATAGATGTCAGGCAGAGAGTACTCAATACATGTAGTATAAGTTACTCTAGTTGTGATGAGAGGATGAGAACTCATGTGATATGTTGATTTATGTGATGTGCACTATGCTTGTTTTATTATGGTTTACTATCTGTTTTAACCTAGATATATATCTGGTTTTGGTTTGAGTATGATTTTCTATAAAGATTTCCTATATATGTTTCGAATGCTCTATAATTATTAAAATGCTTTCTAGACCAATTAACCATGCAGTTGTATTGAGAATTACTAAAAATGTTTTTCCCAAAAAGGTAATTGAGTTTTCTACTGAGCATTCACGTGCTCACCCCCTACTTCCTTCCCCTTTCAGGTGTTAAATTATTCTGTGATAGATATTCGTGTGGCTTGGCAAGTATGTTTGGTATATGCTTGCAGTTTCAGTCATCTTCATTGGTTGGTTCGTACTCTATATCATTTTCCTTTTTCTAAGTCAAATTTATTTAGCCATTAGTGGTATATTTACTGAGTAGATGTATGAGGATGATTTTGATATTTAATCGAGTACTTAGACATAGAAATAATTTTAGGAAAATTATTTTAACTATGGGCCTATGGTTTTAAATTGAACACTTTCATTAAACTTAATGATTTAAATAAAAAGTTTCTAAAATTTATTATTTATCGTTTCTCTAAATTTAAAATTAAAAATATCTTGGAAATTTAAAACTAGTAGATAATGTTATAATTTCTCGAGTTGGTCCAATATTAAAATTTACTTACTCTTGAGGACTAAAACTTAAATTTTAAGTACTCAACTTTTTCTGAAAATTTTGGAAATTTCTGTTTATCACTGTTTTCACTTAAATTTACTAAAAGTTATGGTCTTGGATTTTTGGTCGTGACATACTAAATTCCTAACACCCAAATTAGTTAGGTTAAACATATACCTTAATCAATTTGAGCTCAAGTTGAAATTTGACCCAATGTTAACTCCATAAAATTGGAGTTATCCAGTGCTAATTTGCCTAAAATTTTACTATGCTCCTATTTAAATTAAATTGTTTCAATTATTTTTCTTATAATTTTGTTATTTTGTTTGTTTGCATTAATAAGAGAATGAAATAAAAGAATTTGATGCAAAATGAGATGAAGTTATGCCTCACAAATGGGTTTTTTAAATATTAGAATTGAAGTTGAATTCGATATGGTTGTAATGCAATGAAAATGAGGCAAATCAGAGCTCAAACGAAAAAATGGCATACCTAAGAAGTCAAGGCATCAAACTAATAGAAAAGTGGTGCTACAACGCCAACTCTCAGGAAGTTTTGGCACCACAACACCAAAAATAGTGCTGTAATATCACCTCCTGCATCTTGGTTCAATAATTGATAGTTGAGATCAATTCTCTAATGATCAAAAGGTCTAGATTTGGTATGCCTTAGGATTGTACGAGCCAATTCTTTAAAACCCTATCTTTAGGGTTAAAAGAGGCATGTTAAAATGGAGAGAAAGAAAAAGTGGTAGCCACAAATGGAGAGGAAGAAGATGAAGACATACTCCAACCAACCTCATTTCTTGATTTCCTCTACAACATCAGCACCATAGATTGTTCTTAGCTTTTTCTCTTCATCTTGAGATTTTTTCTTTGTATTTTCCATATTTAGATAATAGTATAGTTGAGAGCAAATCTTTAAGGGAGGGTTCAAGAGAGTAAGAACCAAGTTTGAAAGAGGAGATTGACAACCTCCATAAATACCTTCAAGCTCTTCAAAGAAGGGGAATTCTAAAACTCTTTTCTCTATGATATTTGTATTTCCTGATTCTATGGTATGAAAATATTATTGTTCTCAACTTATATTATGAACTAAATTCCATTTTGTCTAATTTTACTATGTAAACCAATCTAATATCTTGTATTTTTTTATTTCTCTCTTCTTTTATTAATCAAATCTATTGTTAAGTTATTTTTTTTATCTTATACTTATTATTTCTATTTAATTGATCACTAAATAGATTGGGGAGTGAAATTTTTATGAGCTTAGAAAAGAGATTAGAAATTTGGACTTAGGTAAAATAACATAAGATTACCTAATTTGAGGTAAGTTTGTATACTATAGGAATATAGCTATGTGACTTGTACAACTTCTTTGAGAATTACTAAACTAAATGAATCTAGTCAGTTTATATTAGGAGTAACATATTAGCTTGTCTACATATTTTCACTTATGACTTAGAAAGGAGTTTATGAATATATTTGAGTTCTCGATTGATAACTCTAGTGGATTAATTAATTTAAGAGAGAAATTATGTAATAGCATGACAAGAGAATAGTTAGAGAATTAATAAATCTAGAAATTTTTTAATGATTTATCTTTTATTTATTTTGTATGCTAGTTCAATTGTTTTGTTTTATTTCATCAAAATCTATATTTTGTTGTTTGGATAAAGTTAGAATTGAGATAACTTTAATATTTAGCATTGAATTAGAACTCAATTCTTATAGATTCGACAATCTTAACTCCTAAATCTATATTACTTGTGATAGTGTGCACTTACACAAGAGTGTGTGAGTATAATTTATAGTTACACATTCTAATCAATACCCAATGCCATATAAAACAAGTCAAAATCGGAGCTATCCAATCTCATTTTCCATGCATGTCACTAAACATAGTTAATATAGATCTTATTTTTCATATTTTCACGAGTACATCACAAATATGATATTTATTTGACGATCTAATAGTCGGATTAGAAATTCAACTAAAAGCTCAAAACTATTCAGTGATAGCAAAATTTAATCTGAGCAGTTTCAAGTTTAGATATATATACCATATGATTGCTTGTGTTAAAAGGAATTAGATTGGACTGGTTTCACAACTTGAAGTGGCTAAAAATCTCATCAATGACAAAGAACTTGGGCAGCAACAAGGACCGCAGGCGGTGTTGCAAGTCTAGCTAGAGACATTTTAGGCAACAACTATTCAGATGCAGGTAGTGGCGTGGCAATGGTGACCAGAAGACGATGAACAACGAGGACCTACAATTATCGACAATTCTGTCGAGGAAAAGAGAGAGAAATATTAGAACAAAGAGAAAGAGAGTAAAATTAGGTGTCAATGTGTACCCCGAATAATGAGTTGTGCAATTTTTTAAAATTGTACTTAAGTCCCTCCTTCTTCACTCTTTTTCAATTACGTCCATTAAAATTGAAATTTATTCCCTGATTATTGAAAATTTTTACACTTAAGTCCAATTTAAATTTTTGATTCTTTCCCTTTATTTTATTTCATAAATTATAAAAAGAACATTTTACCCTTCCGAAAATTTGGAGATTTTATATTATCCCCTCTTTAAAAAAATTTTGTCCCAAAATTCAAGTAGAAACAAGGGGTATGCATGGAATAGCTTGGAATAGTTACTTGAAGCAGAGTAATCACTTGTTTATAAAATTAACGAGTATCAAATCAAATACTAATACGAATAGTCAAGGAAATGCGAAACATAGGTCTTGCACTTTGTATAAATATCCAATCAACATGTCAATGCACCATAATAGCATGAATTAAAGGTTTACGCAATGACATACAAAGTCATGAGATGGCTTACCGATAGGTATAAGACCTCAACACAAGAGATTAGAAATGATAACCTCAAGTCAATAATTAGTATCAAAAATAGTAACAATAACTAAGGCTAGAAGAAGAAAATACAAGATTTCTATAACCAAAGAAGATTAGCAAACTAAATGTAAGATATATACAATACAGTCCCCCTAATCATACTAGATCAATAATACACTGGGACAAATCTATTTATTTACTACTAAACCTTGGTCCTAAACAATCAATGTGCCCAAAGAGTTTCAAGGTCTTTGATGTAAAGAAAAGTGATATAAAAGTGACTCAATTTTTAATATGCAAGTAAAACAAATAACAATACCACAATGCTCTAGAGACGAGGTTTCAACAGAATAAGTTATCTCTATAGTGATGCATATCTCTCATCTAATCTAATTTTATTTTTTAATCGAACATGGTTTGAAAATATGCTTTTAAAATAAGAAACACAAAAATTAGGGGTATATAGGAATACTATACTAGTTCACAATAAGGTTTCACCCTGACTATAGGCAAATCAAACATGAACTTCAAATATTCCCTTTTAAAATATAATAACGAGAGTTCATTAACTCTCTAATCAAATCTGTGAGTAATCTGATCTCTAATGCAATCAATTATGTCATTATAATAATGCTTAAATCTAACTCAAATCAAGTAATAAGTTACAGGATCAACTTAATACCAACAACTAAATAAGGACTCTAATTCACAACAAGTTATAGCAAGAGTCTCTAATAACTCTTAAAATTCAATACTAACAAAGCTTCTCAAGTGATACTCATCGGTTAACATCAATGAGGAATGCATCGACAAGAATGAATCTTGTCATCATTAGTCAAACATATATATGGACATCTAATATACCAAAAATTCACTAAAATTCACTTATTAAGCTAATTAAGTAGAATAAGAAGAAATTTCTTACTTGATATATAGTTTGCTAATTAACTATCAAGCACGTAGAACATGTCAATTTCCTCCAAAATATAGTTAAGTATAATACAATTTTTTTTAAAATCCAAAAATTTTTCTGAAGCTTTCAAAAATATCTCTCTAAGAGACTCAAAACTACACATTCTTTGAGTTGACGAAACACATAAATGTATACAATTCTATAATTCTTTATTAATGAAAAACTCTAAGTAAGGCATGCTTTAGTAAGACTTTCTTTGAGTTTTATAACTTTAAAGTCACCACACTCTAGTAATTTTATTAAAAACGGTTTTAAAAGATATTTTAACAATAGAAAGAATCTATAATGTATTTTAGAAAATAGTGGAGCATGTCATGTGTAAATTTTTTTTCCCTAAGTAGGTAAACAAGGATTTTAAGCATCACTCAACTTGTCAAACATGTTCATAGAAAATAATCTTTTGCATAGCCAACCCATTTGTAATATGCACCATCTCTATGAATTCAAAAACTCAAATTTTTTCTTCAACACATCAATATTCATAATTCAAAATTTATCTACTATCGAATCAAGCTTATTTATCCATAGTTTGTATCCAATTAAAAATATAAATTCCACAAATTGAATAGTTCAAATTCAATTTCAAAGAAGAGGCCATGTATCATTTTGCACCATCTAAGTCTCTTCAAGGCTTAAGTATCCAAAATTAAAATAATTTTATTTGAAGTTCGTATGAAACATCATCCTAAGTCTCCTATACGAGGAGTTCCCAACACTTAGGATATCATATCAAATCAATCACACAAGTACTCAATTATCTAATTGAGATAAATAAAACAAAGTCAACCCAACTTGACTTAATCAACGATCAAGACTTTTATTATAGACTCAGGATTTAACAATTCAATAAACATGAAAATCATGCATAATCCAATAGAATATGTCACATACATGGTGGAAAGGTTAGACAAATGAGTAAAACTAAGTGACAAGACACATAAAGCCATAACAACAAAGTCCTACAACACATATCCATGTCTTTCAAAAGTTTTCCTTTAAACCATATTCAAACCACACCAAAGTTTCTCCAAGAAATCAAACTTATTTTAAAATATTTTCATCCAATTTCTTTCCATTAACATCTCAGGCTTAGTTCTAAGTTAACTTGTAGATAAATTTGTGAAAGCATTTCTTAACTTCGAAATCAAGTACCAAGTAGAAATTTGAGAATGTTTTGTAAGGACATTTACTAAGTTAAAATATAAAAAGATGCTTGGACTCTTTGGTTTATGTATAAGCTTATAAAAATAAAAATCTTGGTCCAAGAAATTTTTCAAACAATACTACCAAATGTAGAATATGATTAATTTAGTACAACAACTAAATTTAGAATAAACTAAGATTCAAACTTTATAATAGGGTAGTTTCACAAAACCCAATCTCCAAGTGGTCTATTAATTTTAAAACGATACATTCCTTGAAAAAGTGAATAATCTTTACCTAATCAATATTTCAAATTTTAAAAACTTTCATAATCTCTTTGGAAGAAAATATTTCACAATGATAAAATGCAAAAATTAACATTGTTCAAAACTTAAATTGTCAACTTCAAAATTCCAAAAGTTTCAAACCCAAACAACACGACATTGAATCCAACCAAATTCAAAATAAACTAAGAATTCACTTATGAATATCAAATTTGGTAAGACTAGAAAAGAACAATTTTAATTTGTAATCAAGTCCATATTATTAGATCAATCAATAAATGAAAAACTAATATGTCATGACTATCTAAAATGTCCTACCAATACATGAAAAAAGATTATGGAAACGATTTACCAAACACTCGAACCAGTTAGTTACACATAAATAATTTCCAAAAACTTGAAATCATAACCTCACAAGTACAAGTGAAGTCAACTTATGACAATTAAAATGTAAGATATGGAATTACTATCTTAGAACCTATGATGTTCATATAACTTACTACCATAATAGACATAGGAGTATAAGAGTGAATGTCTATTTGAATCAAAGAATTTTGATAGGAGTAGAATTCACTAGTCCCGTATCAACTCAAACACTTCTAAGACTATAGTTTTTGGGATATACCCATTCTAAAGAAACTAGAGTTTCACTCTAGAGAGATCAACAAAGGATTCGGAACGAATCAGAGTAAAGGCAATATATTTTGTCAATTCTTAAGTGATACATGAGGTATTAGTCAAATACTCTT
Organism: Parasponia andersonii; assembly: GCA_002914805.1. NCBI lineage: Eukaryota > Viridiplantae > Streptophyta > Magnoliopsida > Rosales > Cannabaceae > Trema > Trema andersonii. The sequence goes on along the minus strand of JXTB01000341.1, from coordinate 424,348 downwards.
CCAAAACTCTTATAAACTCCAAGATATCACAGGCAAGTTCTAAGACGAATTTGAAGCTCTAATACCATTCTTTCACGACCAGAAATCTAAAATCATGACTTTTAGTATTTTATATAAAAATATAATTAAATATCGAGTTTACAGAATTCAAGAGAAATCAAATACTTGAAATTTTCATTTTAGTCCTTAAAACCTTATAAATTCCATAACCAAGAATCCTCTCATTAATTTTAATTGCTTGAGAAAACTTCCAATGAAGTTTAAAAGAATTCTAAGTGATTCACATTTAGAAAACTAGTTGATAAATCATAAACTTTGGTAAAATGAGTTCAATGAAATCTTGAGTATGAATATATAAAATAGTTTATAAAAATAATTATAATTCCAAGTACTCAAATTAGTAGTAAAATTGTCCTCATATATCGACTTAGTAAAGATACTAAACTTAGATCAATAATTAGACATAGAAAGAAAAAAGGCAAGATAGAGGAACTAACTAAGGAAGAGGTATAAAACCGCAAGCACAAGCCAAGCATGTTTGTTTAGCGATCAGGATAATAACCTCAAATAGACAAATACCTAAAATTAAGAGAAGGTAAGAGGTGAGCATTTGAATACTCACTAGAGTTTTAATTACATGTTTTTAAGCAGAATAAAATACTTAGTTCTTAAGTCCTACATGGTCAGTGAAATACTCAAATAGTTTTATTGAATGTCAATTACAATTATCGTATGAAAGTTCAAACATTCCAAACAATTATAAAATATTATTTTAAAACAAGTACATATTATTTAAGTCAAGCATATAATAAGTAATGTGGTCAATGACATATCTGAACCACCTAAATTAGTGACCAACAAGTATACAATATAGTCTGAGCCACCCAAATAGGTGACTGTAAATGTGTAATGTGGTCTGAGTTACCTAAGCTAGTGACCATGAATATACACTACCATAAATAGAGTACCGTAAATCCGAGTACCCTGAACAGGTCTTGTAAGTCCATCAGTAGTTTAAGTGTAATGATACATGCAATGTTATATGAATGACATGAATAAAAATATGTACCGTTTTCTACAAAATTACAAAATAGGCCATGCAGTATTTATAATCAAACCAAATTTAGTGTTCGAAACTGAATTCCCTTTCAACTTAGATTTCCAAGAAATTTTTGCAATATAATGGTTGTTTTTATCAAAACTCATAAATCTAATTCGGCATAAAATAGTTCAAAAATAAGATATATGGCATGCCAACCAATATAATATACTTCTCAAGCAGTATAATATTAAATCAACTTAAAACTAGATGTAAACATATTTTTACAAAATATTTCAAAAAATTTCCATATTTATTCAAAAGATGTAAAATCATAATTAAATCAAACTTTGAATAAAGTAAGTGAATTCCTACATCAAGTGAGTGACTAGACCACACTATGATGTTATCAAGTGCGTTTAGTGTTATTTGGTGATCGTTCAAAGGGTGTGGTGTCATTTTCGAACCCTCAATCGCCTACTTTGAAATGTCATTTTCCAACGAAGCCTAAATTGAAAAATAGATATCACCACTAAATTCTTATCACTCAAATTTGCTAAGTTATATATTTAACTTGACCAATTTGGGCTAGATCGGAACCCGACTCTATGGCACACAAAACGAGCAAAATCGGAGTCGTCTGTTCTCATTTTCTTTACCTGTCACTAAACATAGTAAATATGTATCTCATTTTTCATATGTTAACATATATATCATAATATGACATTTATTTTACTATCTAATGATCAGATTAAAAAGTCAACTCTTAAACGTAAAAGTTCAAAATTGTCCAATAATAACAAAATTCAATCTAATCAATTTTGAGTTTATATATATATATATATAGACACCATGTGATTGCTCGTGTCGAAGAGGAATCAGGTGGGATTGGTTTCATAGCCTAAAGTGGTCAGAAATCGACCAAAACATTCGCAGAGTTTTTTCTACTCTTACTGGTGACAGAGACCTCAGGTGGCACTGCAAATTTGGCTAGGGAGATTTCAAGCCACAACAATTTAGATACGGGTAAAGGTACAGCTCAATGGCAGCCAGCAGATGATGAACGACAAACACCCGTATCTTCAATGTTTTCGTCAAGGAGGAGGAGAGAGAAATAATAGAGGGAAGAAAGAGAGGGAGTAGAAAATGGGTGGCCATCATTAATAGTTTGTGCAATTTTTCTAAAATTAGACATAAGTCCCTCTTTCAAATCTTTTTCAATTACATCCATTATAATTGAAGTTTAGTCCTTAATTTCTAAAACTTTTTACACTTGAGTCAATTTTAAATTTTCAAAATTTTTCTTTTATTTTATTCAAAAAATTGTAAAAAGACCATTTTACCCTTTCAAGAATATTGGATTTTTACAATATCCATTGACTCTTAGGATACACATCCTGAGGAGATTTATAAATATGTAAGTGTGACCGCTGTATAATATAATTAGAATAATGTATAAAGTAGTTGAAGGCTCAATAATAAAAGGACTCCTAACCAATAACTCATAGATAGAGCTATTAATAATCCATAATTGTCCAATATGGTTAATTTTGGGGGATTTGGATTTCTATGGAATCAATGGTTGGCTGATTTAAGGGATTTTGAAATCATTGTGATTGGCTATTTGCTTATAACAACAGCTACCATACTAACCTTGGCATAGCTTCATATGAAGTATTATATGAAAGACCATATAGGTCACCTTTGTGTTAGGGCAATGGAGCGTGTTACTCTTAGGCCAGAGTTGATACAGGAGACTACTGAGAAGATCACTAAGATCAAAGAAAGATTTAAAGTTAAGATTTTGCTAGTCCTCGAGCAAAAGAAAAAGGAAAACACCTAAAAACACACAAGAAGTATTATACTCACATTGATGTTTTCTAATTGGTTCCTCAAAACTTATATAATAACATAACTTAAAGAAAAGTGCAAATATTTGTAAGGTATTAAAAATAACTCTAGAGGATATCCTATCTCTGATCAAATTTCCCATGTATGTGTGTAAATTTCTTTCTCTTATCATTGTGTAAAATCCAAATAAGTTTATGAAAATATAAATTAAGCACAAAATCTCAAAGGTAACAATCAAGTTCTATAAGTTTGCTTTTCAAATCTATCTCTAGTAATTTAGATAAATACAATATTAAGGATCTTATGGTCTTCATTAAGTTTGTAATGTTAGGCTAGATGAAGATATGATAATTTAGGTAAAGTGAGCTCAAATCACCCTTAGCACGTTAATTCTAGAACTCATATAAAGCTATTCTTTCACATACCAAGTAATAAGCCAATAAAATCAAAATTTCTTTTTCTTCCATTAATACGTAGCCAAATGCTTATTCTTTTTTTTTGTCTTTTTTTTTTTGCTTCTTTTTTTTTGTGGTTATTTGTATACTCCCAATATTATTTCTTTCTTTCATGAACAAGCGTATAACCCTCTCTTTTATTTATTTATTTTTTTGTTTTTACAGTCTCACTCTTCCCATCCTTCCTAACATAGCATAGTTGAAAATAATTCAACAAGAATAATCAATATGCTCATGGGGTAAAGCTTGAATGGTATTATTTTAGGTCTAGCTAATATGTGTGTGGCTAAAAAATGAAAGGCTTTACAAGGCTCAAAATGGGTGTACTAGAGATAAAATATATCATGATTTGCTTGAAAGTCTCAAATGGTCTAAAGATTGCCTAAATCCTTTTCTTGATGAAATGTTATCTAGGATTTCGCCCCAATAGATTATCAAAATATCATGTTCATATAAACATTCTCTAGATTCACTAACAAATCAAAGATAAAATCATTGTACTCAAATATAGACTTTCACAATCAAAATGGAACTAGCACAAGAATCATCTATAAGACTAATCCAATAACCACATTTTTCAACAAGTTATGCACTAATTCATATGAGATTCTTATCATTGGAACTAGATAATCACCAAAGTAAGCACAAAATATCTCTACTTATTCAAATACATAATCATACAAGTAAGAAAATAAAAACACAACAACAAACAAACCACACTAGTACAATTCAACAAGGCTTATCCCTATTCTCAAACTTAGCATGCAAAATATTAGAAAATTAAAGAACAAAAGAATGAGTTTAGGGATACTCCTCTCGTTAGCATATGGCATATAGCTTGATCTCCCTGAAGTGGTACCAATGCCTTGGATTGCACGATATACCGAAATTAAAAAAAAAAAAGATACTTGGGTTTCCTCCTAAGAAGCACTTAAATTAAAGTCTTTGGCTTGACTCAAGTGAATGCTCATCAAAGAGCAGTTGTCGCCAATAAATTATGGCAAACAACATCATAAATGGGTCTTTGTTACAATGGTCCTCAAGCTTAACTAGGTGTAGACAATTATTGCTCATAAGTCCAAAATGGCTTGATTTCAAATAATAGGCTTTAAAGGGAAACTTGACCTTCAACTCAAGCTTGTAGAGAGTACAGTGTTAAGATGGTGACTCTAATGGCAAACAAGACTCTGTCAGTGGTATACTTGTGTAGACAAATGATGCGGCCAAATCATTGGTCTCTTGGATTTCCCCATCCACCAACATGTGTTGTGGTTCTTCTTTTTCAAGTTCCCTTGAATACTCTTCAAAATAAAAATATTCAAATTTTGTCATTCCCTTCATCATTTGATAGGTTTCATCTTTGGAACTCTCTTCACAAATTGGGAAGCTATATCTATCTTACTTATAGGATTCAAACCTTTCATAAACACTTGGAGTTGGTACCACTTGGATAGTTCATGGTCAGATACTCAACTAAGTCTTATCTTGAATCTTTTCTAAGCTATGTATAAAGGTTCTAAGCCATATTGGAAAAATATTGTGAGGCTTTGGTAAAATCTTACCTTAGCTAGCATCATGAACCTCACAAATAAAACAAAAAAATAAAGTCAAAAAAAAAGTTTGAAGTAAAATTAGATTTGATTGGTATTAATATTAACAAAGAAATAGTATTTCACTCCTCGGCAATAGTGCCAAAAAATAATTTATTAGAATGTGCAACTATAAATTCACACACTCCCGCGCAAGTGCACATAGTCACAAGTAATACAAATAAGGAAGTAGAGTATCGAACCCAGGAGGATTGATTTCTAATTTAATGCTAAGTATTAAAATTATCTTAGCTCTAACTTTATCCAAACAACTGATATATAGAGTTTGAAGAAATAGAACAAAGTAACTAAACTAACGTCCAAAATGAATGAAACTAAGCAATAAGAAAAATGTCTAAATTTACTAATTTTCCAACCTTCCTTTAAACTCACAATCTCTCAATTTCCTTCTTATATTAATTAATCTACTAGAGTTGTCATAAGTGAAAACATCTAGACATAACATAAGCAAAAATATCTAGATAAGCTAATATGTATTACAATAATATCCTATAAAGTAGTTTATTATTTTTACATTATAAATAATTTATTATCGAATTATTTGTTATCTATTTGTTGTTAATAAATTCTATATTATGAATTTCTATTTTATTTATGTCTCATTGATATACATGTGATTGGTATATTTATCTTATGCAAACATCTAAAGATTCTGAAACATATAATGAGTAATAAAGAACTATTCGTATGATGAGTTCATATATGGAAGACATTATAATCTTTATTTTATTAGGTATAAATTAAATTATTTGCATTCTGCATATTGAAGATGGAATACTTTACTATGCCATAGAATATAGTGTTGTCTATTTTCATAATAAAGTTTCTAATTGTGGAAGGGAGTCTTTGGATAGAAACACTAGTGTATGATAAGGAAGTTATAATAGTATCGAACAGGACCGAGTGAATTAGAATTTACGGTTAAGTGTCGTGACTTAAATTTCTAATTTCACTAATCTAACACTATTATAGAAGACTTTAATCCTAGTGATTAACGAACTTATTTTCATGTATTTTATCTTTTTGAGTTAGAAAGGACTAGTTCTGATTTATGGTTCGAACTTTAGTATCTTTGAAGATAAGGTATATGAAATGTGTAGAATGTTTTTTGTGATGGACGTCATGCATATAATGTCACTTTGAGTTTTTCAAGTACATAGATAATATAAACCAGGGCCCCAGTATTTACTATGTGAATTTGACTATGTAGATATAAGCAGATATAAACACTATAGTCAACTATTATCCATTAGATGAAATATAGCAACTCAAAGGTAAATATATCCTAGAGGTATAATACGGTAATTTCACCCTGCTAATATGGCGTTGCATTTGGGGTACATCTAAGATATAGTATATGCTAAATAGATCAAGCTAGTTATTTGATACTAAGCTTTATAGAAAATAAATGACATTTAGTCCAAGAGTTCAATATTGGGCCTATAGGGATGTGCTCTAATATTATTAGACAAGGCCCAATAATAATTATTAGTTGATTTTAATTGTGGGCATATGATCCATTGGGGCTTAGACTTTATGGATCCATTAGATTCCCTATCTAGCTCAAATTAAAGTCCAATAGTTATTTGATGATCAATTGAGTACAACAAGTCCAATAAGCTCATTAGGGTTTACTAATCTCTCTATAGATAAGAGAAAAGTTCCCTAACTACACATTATAGAAGTTACATGTGAAACATCCCTTGAGAAGAGAGTGTCACATGAAAAATAGAGAGAGAGAGAGAGTAGTGAAAATTAGCCACATTAAGGGATTCAACATCCTTAGTGTTTCAGCCATCCCGGAAAAATCAGTTTGAGAAGATTGTCTTCTTGTTTGTCTACAGGTCTCTTTGTTAGGAATCAAAAAGATGACTATCTACCAGATCAATTAAACAGATTTCAAGAATAGACGGGAAAATGAGAAGGTTGTGGAGCGAATCGGATATTATTATTGTATAGATCAAGAGTTACTTTATGTTAGATCACGATCCGAAATGTTTTGTAAAGAGAAAAATTTTAAATGACCAATTCTTTTGCATTTCTAGATTTTACAAAACTATAGTATTCTTGAAAATGATTTCATGAAAATATTTTTCAAAATTTATTCCAATGAATACCAGCAATAAGTTAGTCCTAACATAAATTGACTAAATTCATTAAGTTTAGTTATTCTCATACAAAGGTTGCACAAGTCACATAGGTATATTTTTATCCTATATAAACTCACCCCACATTAGGTGATTTTATGTTATTCTACCTATATCTAAACCTAAATTTCCCTTTTCAAGTTCATAAAGGTTTCATATAACAATTATTTAGTGATCAATTAAATAGTAGTAATAAGTATAAGGTAAAATTAATAACTCAACAATGGATTAGATTAATGAAAAAGGAGAGAAATAAACATGTAAAAGATATAAGATTGGTTCACATAGTAAAACTAGACAAAGAAAGATTTAATTCATAATATAAATTGAGAACAATAATATTATAATCCAATGAATTTAAGAAATACAAAATCAAAGAGAGAAAATTTAAAGAATTCCTCCTTAGAAAAGCTTGAATGTTTTTATGGAGGTTCTCAAGCTCCTCCTCCAAGCTTGGTTCCTACTCTCTTGAATCCTTTCTCTAGGATTTACTCTCAACTACACTACTCTTTAAATATAGAAAATATAAAGAAAAACTCATAAGAAAATGAAGAAAAGATGGTATAAACAAAGGATGGTGTTGACGTTATGGAGGAAATCAAAAAATGGAGACTTAGAGCTTATATTCATCTTCTTCTTCCTCTCCTTCCATGGCTGCCTCTTACCTCTCTTTCTCTCCATCTCAACATGCCTCTTTCAACCCCAAAGATAAGGTTTTAAAGAGGTGACTCGTACAAACCTAAGGTAGGCCAAATCTGGACCCTTGGATCATCAAAAAATTTATCTTCGTCGTCAATTTCTTGACCCAGGAAGTAGGAGGTGGTTCCGCGACGCCATTTTTGATGTAGGAGGCTTAGAGCTTGGATTCATATTCTTCTTCCTCTTCTTCCTTTCCTTCTATGGCTACCTTCCTCTCTTTCTCTCTATCTCAACATGCCTCTTTCAAAAATTGAGGTTGAAAGGTAAATTTTGATATAAAATATCACTATGTTTTGAAGTGACATAAAAATTGAGGTACATGGCTCGTGAATAGTGCCGTTTAATATGCCATGGCCTAGATCCCATTTTAGCATCCAAATTTGACGAATTATATGTCTAATTTTAGACGTTAGGAATTCAGTAGTGACCTTTATTTCTTAATTCAAGGCTCCATTAGGAAATTCTTTTTTTCAAGTGAGCTTACTAGGTTTCTGAAATGACCATCTAAGTACCCAAGTGACAAACGGGAGATTTTTCGAACAAAATTAGCTTGCTATAGCTACCGTCTTGGGGTAGCAATTCAATTGCCCAGTTTTATATTAGTTTTGATTTGTTATTGCATTATAATTGATTTATAAAAATGAGGGTTTTGACAAATTATTAAAACATTTTGGAATATATTGGGATTTAATTATGTAGATTTTTTAAGTATTTTTTAAATTGTGATTATGGAGTAAAATAGTGGTGTGTTGCCCATGTTATGGTAAATCTCAGAATAATACAAAATAGTATTTTAAAGTATGATTTGATTCTTAGATGTATGGTTATTATAAATTGTTACATGTTGTACATACCATAGAATTACATACTTGAGTTCTATTATTACATAATGATAGTTCAGATCACTGGCAAGTTACTGCATCACTAGATGAGAGACCTAGGCTCCTGTGTCAATTTTTGCTAACATATCTTTGGGTAGTATCAGGATGCTAAGTACCTCTGATAAAGAGGTATTACAAGGACATAATGGGAGGATGAGAGCTCACTCATATACTTGGTTGATATATAATATATGTATAATTATGTGGATTTGGTTTTGGTTTTGAATATGTGATTATTCTAGATTTCAATGATTTATAAACTTGATTTATAAATAGATTTGAAAGTTACTAACTATGCAAGTTTAGAAAATTACAATCATTTAAAAAGGTTATTGAATTCCTATTGAGCATATGAATACTCACCCCTCATTTTCTCCTATTTCAAGTAGTGCTCAGTGTAACCTTGGAAATTCAAAAGTAGAATAGTGAGGAGCTTGTTACCGTATGAATAATTGGTAACTATATAAAATAACTCTATTTATTTATCTTGGCTTGCGATAAAGCTTAAGGGCCTATATCACAGATTCGGTCTATATAAGCATTATGCTAGATTATGAAAATAAAGATAATGATGCTTGGTTTTGTTTTATAAATTTTATTAATAGTCTATGTCTAACAGTGATTGCCAAACTGTGAGAATTTTACTTTTAAGACTATTTTATAAATTTTTTCAAAAACAACTGTTGAATTTCTATTTGTGAAATTCCTTTTCTATCACTAGCTTGGAGTTTGGATCATGACGAATAATTATAGTGAGATATATCCTTCCAATTCTGGAATGAACTCACTTGTCCCATTTTACTGTCTCAGAGGCTATCTTATTCACTAAGATGTTGATAAATTAGTAACAACTGTTTTTCTAAAAAAGATAATAAAGAACTGTTAAATGGGATTTTTATACTTTTGCTAATTTGTCAGCGTGGCCATGAGATGACAAATGAGACAACTTTTTGGGATAGCAGATCTCAAAAGTCCAGTTCTTGCTTTTTAGCAATGGTTAGAATTTTGTTTCCTTTTTATGTTGAAGGAATAAATTTAGATTTGTAAAACCCTAGATCTTTCAAGGGGTATTTTGATCATTTTAATGATTTTTGGATTATTAAATTGGAGAGACTAAGTTGGAAAAGTTTTAAGGTGCGAGGACTAAAATGAAAGGATTTGAAAGTTCTTCTTCCCCCTTTCTCTTTCTTCCTCCCTCATTTTCTCTCTATTTCTCTCCTGATAAAGCCATTGAAGGAACAAAATCCCAGGCGCCACCCATTGGTCATTGTCTGGCCACAGGACCCCCAACAAAGTTTTGCCACGCCACCAGTAACCTACTGCCCATCTCTTATAGCCGCTAAATGCCGACAAGGAGCTTGAAAATCCGCGGACATTTTTGGTCACTAGTGATTATTTGAGCCACTATTTGACCTCTAACTAAACTCGTTGGATTCGTATCGTCATAAGGATCACCAAGATATATATTTCACAATCTTGTTTTGCTCAAATCAAAACTTGCCATTTTTGGGTGTTTTAAGCTTTAAGTTTAACTTTTTAATCCGGCCGTTGGATTATATTTTTGATATCATTTTTGAAATGTGCTTAGAAAATGGAGAAGTTTGATATATATATAAATATATATATTTATATATATATTGTCTTGTTTGGTGACCAACACAAAGATCAAGATTAGATGGTTAAGATTTTGTCTCGTTTTGCGAGCCACCAGTCAGGTGTGGGCCTAGACCCGAATTGAACGAGTTATATGTCTAACCTAGCTATTTTAAATGCTAGGAATTCAATGAAGAGGTTCGTTTAAAGATTCAAAACTCTGTTGAGAAGTAGGTTTTTCGTAAGAGGATGATCGAGAACTTGGAATTGGTTCTTGACCTTCTCGGTGATCATCCAATGATATCTTGAGAATTAAATAGCGTGGTATCGCTATTCTTATGAGGTAAGGATTCAGTTACCTTCGTTTTATACCGTTTTCAAATAAAATTTATTTTCTGCGACATATTAGAATAAATGTGATTTTTGAATTATTTGAATATATGTGGTAGAATCTAATTGTATGACATATACCGTATTATTCTGAGAACTTGTTGAGTTCATGTTATTTTTGGTACAAAAAAAATATGGTAGTTATGCTGCCTGTTTTTCTATAAAAACCTATTATACCTATTTTATCGAAAACCAGAGCATAATTATTTTCACACTTCAATTCTGTATTGCATGTATCATGGGATCATACATGAATACCATGTCAATATCGTAGGTCTACAGTGTGGTGTTGCATGCCTCACCATTAATGCAGAGTCCATAAACCTACATGGGATTTGTTATTTTTGCTTACTTCCTCATTTGGAAGGCATAGGCAATTCGGTTGTCCCTCCAAGTTTAGTAGGCAATATATGGGTGTCCCTTCCATGTATAGGCTTAGGTGTTAGGCAGGCTGTTAGGTACATTTAGTGCCATCATCCTTGGTTTCCACAGATGAGAGTATGAAAGCTCATAGATATCGGTTGATTTGTATCATGTGCATATGGATTGAGGGTTTTGATTACACTACTTCATATATATATATATGTGTGTGTGTGTGTATGTGTGGATTTTCGGTTTGGATTATATAAATATATATATGTATGTTTTGGATCTAAACTAACCATGCAAAAGTTTTCTATTACTAAAATATTTTCATCGAGATAACTGCTTTCCTATTAGGCATTATATGCTCACCCCCCTACTTTCCTCCTCAAGTGGTGTCTAATGCGATTTGGGTGATCAAGAGAATTAATAAGTTGTCTATGATTATAGTTCGTCATCTTGGTAATACTAGAAGAGTGTGTTGTGGTATTTGGACTGTTTATTTCTAGATTAGCATTAGAACCAAGATTATTGCTTTCTTTATGCATGTGAACGCATGTATACTAAACTGATATTTGATTTTTTTGTGGATGATGATGATGCTTGAACTTTATTTCAAATTATATTTTTCAATTATATTTATTCGATCTATATTTAATAGTATATACGAATTGCGAGAGAGGTTCACGAGATGAAATTTCAAATATCTTTTTAAACAGATTATTTTGTGAAACAGAAACTTTTAAGATATTTTTCAAATAAACTAAGGAATTTTCCATTTTTGTGAAAATCTTTTTCTGCCATTAGCCTTGGTTTTGGGTCATGATAAGTTTAGAATTTAGATAACCTTGGAAGGTTAGATCAATGTTCTTCTACAAAATTCTCATTTAACCTGTGAGTGCTAAACCTTGTCACATCCTAAAATCTCGACAAGGTAGACTCAATGTGCACAATGGAGAAATAAATGTTCTTCTTCATCTTTTACTTTAAATTACCTGGAGTTAATGTGATATTCAGGCGGTGGGAAGCTCTGGTAGGAACTTTCCTGTGCACTTTCTGGTGCGGTGATGTAACAGCCCAAGAACCCCGCTAGCAGATATTGTCCGCTTTGCCACTTGGGCCAAACCCGCCCTCCGCAGCTCACGGTTTTCAAAACGCGTCTGATAGGGAAAGGTATCCACACCCTTATAAAGAGTGCTTCGTTCCCCTTTCCAGCCGATGTGGGATTTCACAATCCCCCCCCCCTTAAGGGTTCAGCGTCCCCGC
>JXTB01000341.1:338747-398497 GCA_002914805.1 Parasponia andersonii | reverse complement strand
CAATCTAGTCCCCCAAAATTTGCAATTTAGTCCACTTGAACAAAACTTTTGCAAATTAGTCCCCACAATATTTTATCCGGAAAATTGGTAAAATGTCCAAATTACCCTCGAAAATTCCAGGTTTTTACAATCTCTCCTTTGAATGAATCAATATTTAAGGGTTTTGTTGCCTTTGTCATTTTAATGGATGAGTAAGTCTACGAGGTGCCACTTATTTTCGGTGTTAATAGCTGATCATTCATTAGACTAGTAGGGTTACCACTTTAAGGCTCATAATAAATAACGTAGAGATACGTTAGTCGCATCTATATATGCTAGCAGCCTAGCATTCTCCATTTTAGTGTTGAGGGAAGAATGATGTTGATTGATTGATTTATTATTTATTTATTATTATTTGGTGTGCTAATGATCTCGGCTACCTATAATACTTAGTAATTACTTGATTAGGTTTTTTTATGGGATAAGTAAATGATTAATTAAGAGGGAATTCAAAGATCAAGTAAACGAGATTCCGAGAATACGAATGTCACAAGCCTTATGAAAATGTTGCGCCATGTTTTAAGGAAAAGGCGTGACAATGAGTACTTGTGAAGTTAATGCGTGATATAAAACATGTGAATATCTATAACCAAAAATAATATTTTAATCACTTTGAAATCAAATAAGTTATATATATGTTGCAACTATCTTATATTAAGATCGATCTCTTTCGTACATTAATCTAGCACGAGAATGTACTAGAAGACCATACTCAAAAAAGAAACATATTCAACATCTCTTAAACGTCTAATTAGAAATTTCGTAGTAGGGAGGGAAGTATTGATGAAGTAATTAATGACTTATTTGGCTTATACGTTAAAATAGTACAAGAAAGAAAGAAACAAAACAGACGTAGAATAGAAAGAAGCATCATCTGCATGATGTCCAAGACGTACCCAATTCGATATGTATACATCCAAATCTGGATACAGCTAATAAGTTGTAAACAGACAAAAGCGACGCATGACACTTATCCACCATCCCGTTTTTAATTCTCTTATATTTTCATGGTTTAAAAAAAAACGTACATATACTATATATAAATACATGCATAAATACATGCGTATATAAAAGAATGTAGATATGGATGAAATGGATTAGCTCAAGTAGTAAAAGTACATATTCTTTTTTAGATTCGAGTCACACTAAGGGTAGGTGTAAAAACCTATTATCCCTAATCGAGTTGGACGGGAAGGTAAAATTGAAGAGTATATATATATATATATATTTCACATCCAATTAAATATAATTTTATTTTACTATATAGCACAACTTCTCTCTTTATATATATATATATATATATATGGTTGCCAATCCAATAGGTATTTTTTTTTATCTATGGGTATGTATTTTTTTTTAGCCGTTAGATCACCATCTATTGATGATCCAATAGTTATAATGAAATGCATGAAAAGACGTACATTATTAATGTTCTTTCTCTCTTTTATTTTTTACAATAAAAAAATGTGCATGCTAAATTTTCATTAGTCAAATTGATATCTATACATAGGTAAAAAGGAAAAATACTTACTGGTGCCCTATATATATATATATAAATTTATGTATGTATATAATGATACTTAATATATTCATGCAAAAAGTGAAACTGACACAAGAGATCAGAGTCTAAAGTGTAAATGGGTCTATCCAAGCTTTTCAATTTTTCTCTCCTCTCTTGTATCCATCAATTGAAAAGGAAGATTGAAAATGAAAGACGAATTAAAAGTTGGGTTGGTGTGTATGAGTGATGGAGGTTTTTTTTTTTTTTTCCTCTCTCTCACAAAGTTTAGAAAAAGGGGATCCATGTAGTGGAAAAAGATGGTCTCTGTTAGGTTAAGTTTCATGTGGGTTTCGGGCCTGGGTTCATGTAGGTGAACAAAAAGCATACTAGGTTAATTAATATTGCATATAAAGTGATGGGATTGTCCTTCTTTTTAAATATTTAGTCTCATTTTTCCGAATTAATTAAGCACCTTTCTACGTTTGTTTTTTGAGTTTGTTAGAGCTCATTATCTTGTATTTATCCACTGGACTAAGTGCTTGGAAAAGATACCAAAAAAAGGAATTAAAAAGCAATGTTTATTAGTTTCTAGAGGCTTATAATAATATATTCTTAGAGAACACATTAACTAGAAATGTACGAACTGGGATATGAAACATTAGAGATAGAGTGAATGTTCATAAACATTTAGATAATCTCCCGTACCATATATATATATTTAATATTTATCAATGAAGTACTATTTATGAATAGAAAGCACAAAACAGTATAATACTACAAGATCATCTCCATCCTATAGTCGTTCTGATAGAGATATCAATTAACCTCCTCTGCCAAGAGTATGCACAAAACAATAGAATCAGAGAGCTTTGGTATGGGTAGTACGAACTTGGTATAAAAAACGACACGACAATAACGCAGCTTTTTCTAAAAGAATCCTTGTGGCGCACGGCAGCTGCTTGACAAGCACAAGTAGAGTCTTTGGGAACAATTCAAAAAGTACAGGCATATATACAGAAGTCCAAGCCCTACATACCTGTATTAATAAGAACTTGCCTTAATAAATATCTTTTTCAGCAGCTAGAGAAGCACAAGCACTCGTAGATCGAGGAATGAATATGGACAAGGGAAATGCCTAGTGGTAAATTTCGTGAAAAAGAAAACGTGCATGTACATTAGAAAAGCGTGGTATAATGTGTTAAAAGAAGTTTAACTTTAGCACTGTACATTATAAAAGCGTGGTATAATGTGTTAAAAGAAGTTTAACTTTAGCACTGCTAACTTTGAAACCAATCTCGGTATTGTCCTTTCGTACGGATTTCAAGTAATGCTATTTACAATTCTTAGAATATAATATGCTCATACCTTCTAACAGCTTAAGTTTTCTATAACATCATTGCAACTCCCTAGCTTGTCAGATTTTGGGTCTATTGTTTGTTTGCACGTTTGTTTTTATATGCATGTTGGGCACTTCGTAGTACCCATACAGGAAAAGTGTGTTCGCATATAATATGCCTACCTCCTAACAGCTTAAGTTTTTGAGCTGAATTAGTTATCTAACATGGGAAAAAGAAATTATAAACAGCTTTTCCATGATCTAATTCCAATTTAGTGTCCTCAAAAGAGGACTAGTAAATGGTAAATACAAGAAGAAAAACAAAGACTAGATTGAAAGAGTAAACTTTTCTTTCTCTCCCTGTAAAAGCCTGGCTAATTTCTACAACATCAAGCATCTCAACTTCTGTTAAGCTATGAAAGAGCAAATGTTAGTTAGATAGGAACTATCGACTGTGTGCCGGGGTCAAGTTGTTAAGCAATTACTGCTTAAAGGCTTCCCTGAATCCAGTGTTCATGTTGTTTTGTAATCCCTTGCCAAAACCGGTGTCTTGCATCATAGCCACGAACTCATTGTAATCAATACGCCCATCCTGAAAAGAATACAAAATTGTGAATCTTAGACGGAAATGACAAATTTTAGTAACCATGTTTTGAAGAGGCCATAAACTGTAACAGACAATGTTATGAAATTTAATCAAGTGAATTACATTATCTTGGTCGACTTCGCGTATTATGTCATCTAATTGAACATTTTCCAATCCAAACTTCTCGCAGACTTGTTGGAGCTCATCTGGCGTTATGTAACCACTCCCATCTTTGTCAAAATATGAGAAGGCTGCATACAGATGATCCTCTTTTTGGACCTTGTTTAGATGAAGCATTGCTGCTACGAACTCACCATAGTCTATGGTACCACTATTATCAATGTCTGCCTGAAAATTTTGAAAGAGGATAATTTAATTGAATGAAAGAAAGAATATTACAAAACTCAAGAAGCCAAGCCATATGGATAGTATAGGACAGGTGATCTAGCTATGGACCTTTCTTTCAGCTCACATCCGAACTTCAAATCCCTCTAAACAATTCAACCTTTGAAGAAATCCAAATTTCGTTCATCTACCTCATATATTATAGAATATGATTCTAGACTCCTTTTTCATTGAATACAAATCATACTAAACCTTTTGGCTGCACTGATTTCTACAGTTTATTGGTGTGAAGTTCGTCTAAGTGAATCATTGGGCACTTTCCTAACATCTTCAGACGGCCAAACCTACTATGCTCCTAATCCATAGAACCATTTCTCCAGGACCAGAGCCTATTTCTATCCAATACCTCATTTTACTGCCTAAAGAATGCCAAGTAGAACCCAAAAACTGGGTTGAATTCATTCAATAAAACATTTTAAGAATGTAGCGGTCGGCTTAAGTTCTGTCTGTCCTGTCGCAACTGATTTCTTCATCCGGAGTCCGGACTGGTCAAAATAACATCTTGTTACTTGCCTCAATATCGTTCCTACATCTGAATCCTAAACAGCACTTACCGCTTGCATTAGTCCATGGATTTCGGAATCCTTGAGATTTGCACCCACCCTCTCCAAACCATTCTTCAATTCCTCAAGAGTGATCTGTCCACTGTTATCAGCATCAATCATCTTGAACATCTCCTTCAGGCCCGCAATTTCCTCTTCAGACAGAGTTTCTGCAATGACCTGCAAAATAAACACAACATCTGCAAGTCGTACCCTAAAGAACAGAACAAACTACAGCATAATCTAAACATAGAAATAGAAACAAACAACAGCGTAATCTAAACATAGAAATAGAATGAGACAGTGATGAGAACAATTGTCCTGCTTTCTCCCTGTCAGGCTATTAAATATCGTTCTTCGAGAATTATTTGACTAGAGATTCTCTATAAACATATATCGGACTAATCTATGATTTCATGACAATGATCTACACCTCAATCACTATAAGTAATATGTGCTTGAACTTTGTGAAAGACATAAATGAAATAAAACAGCAAGCCAGCAGACATTCCAAATGATGATTTTGCTCATTTGCACACATGACAAGTACCGTACTCGTTGGTACTCACCCTAATGGCTATTTTCTTCAGCTTGTTCATGGCAGAAAATTGCTTCAAGCGAGTTAAAACAGCAGAATCAAGAGGTTTGTCGGGAGCAACACCACCAACTTGAACCCAAGGGTGGCCTAAGAAAGAATAAAAGAGTTAGAGCAAGTAACCAAATCCATGTTTTGAGTAAGAAGAAACATATTTTTAGTGAAAAATAAAAAATAAAAGAACTTAAGCCTGGATCGTCCACTTAATGACTAAACATTTTCTACGTTAATATTGAAAAAAGAGGACCAGAAGTCCAGATCATAAAACAACTCATATTGCAGATTTCTTTTACTTTATAATAAAGAGAACACTAGATCATGTCAAAGTCACGATCAATATTGCACATAACTATGCTCTTTTCTGCTGTGTATTTTGACTAGACAGATGCATCTATGGGAAAATAATATGCAAATGACCAAGGAAGGCTACAATGATATGACATAGTAATCTTTTTAAGCTAACAAAAAGTTACAATGAATCATGACATTTAACTCACAAAGAACTTCATAGGCTGTAAGCCGCTTCTTGGGGTCCCTTATAAGCATTCTTCGAACAAGATCCTTTGCACTCTCGGATATACTAGGCCACGGTTCAGAGACAAAATCGAGTTCGCCTTTTAAAACCTGCTCAAATATTCCTTGCTCCGTTTCTGATCAATAACATCCAGAATCAAATATTCCACCTCAAATAATGACGATTGATGAATATGTAAAACCAACTGAGACACGAAACATAAAGATTTTTACCATCCCAGAATGGGGGCACTCCACTAAGTAGAATATAAATGATCACCCCGGCACTCCAAACATCACATTCTGGACCATAATGCTTCCGCAATACTTCTGGGGCTACGTAGTAAGGACTCCCAACCACATCAGTGAAAGTTTCACCTGAGAAGATCATCAATATTTTCCTATATCAGACATGGAAAGCTCCCACTCTTATATGATCAAATGTACTTAAAAACAAAAACATGGAGCTACTGAAACCCCCAATTGGATAAAGGCTATGATACAAGTGTAAAGTAATGAATGACAGCTAGAACAACTGCTTGGACTCACTTAGCTCTTCTTCCTAGAGATCATACTTTTCTTGACAAATCCAAAAACCCCAACACAGATAAGATAAAACTATACCTGGCTTGAAGAACATGGAAAGACCGAAGTCGATGGTTTTGAGTGGCGCCTCCTCTTCATTGTCAACGAACAAAAAATTCTCCGGCTTCAAGTCTCGATGCATAACACCGAGAGAATGGCACGCTTGTACAACCCCAACTATAATCCTAGCCAGCTCTGCCGCCTTCCTCTCGGTGTAGTGGCCCCTCTGTATGATCCTATCGAAGAGCTCTCCGCCAGCACAAAGCTCCATGACCACATGTACAGCTACGGCATCCTCATACGCCCCCACAATCTGTATCACATTGGGGTGACCGGCCAAGTGGTGCATTATCTGAATCTCCCTCCGTACATCCTCCACGTCCTCCTCCGTCGTCAGCTTCCTCTTCGCAATCGTCTTACAGGCGAACTCCTTCGAAGTCCCCTTCTCCAGGCAGAGGAACGTCGTCCCGAACTGCCCTTGCCCGAGCTTCCTTCCCAAGCTGTATAAGTCCTTTATGTTCGCCGTCTTCCTTCCCAGCACCGATTCGGCTTGGAGCCCCGCGCTCGAAATCCTCTTGATATGAACAGCCTTCTTCGGCCTCGCTTCCGAAGGCCCTGTCGCCTCCTCCTCCTCCTCCTCCTCCTCCTTCTTCACCACCTCTGCCTTAACAGGCTTCTCCTGTTCCACTTCCACCTCCTCCTTAGCCTGAGGCTGATCTCGTTGATTATTAGCCATCTTCACCGGTTCAGGAGGCGTGTTCTGAACCGGCATTGGAGGAGGATCACAGCCTCTAGAACCTTCTGAATTCTTCGCCGAATCATGAATCGAGTCGGGAACACCATCTTTAGTCGTTTTAGCCTCAGTTTCCTGACTACTAGTAGTAGTAGAGGAAGAAGGAGGAGGAGGAGGAGGAGGAGGAAGGCCGTCCTCCGGCGGGCGGGTTCGCCAGACGGCTGCGGTAACAGATTGCAAGAATCCGTTAGAACCAAGATTTGGTCCTACACACGTGTTCCCCATCAAACCAAACCAAACCAAACCAAACAATCAACCTCCAAAAATTCTCAGGCCTCTGTTATATATCATCAAACTTCCTCGCTTGATGAAATCATCCCAAACGTCCAAACCAAACCCGATTTTTTCGCTAATCTAATTCCACATCAGAGAGCTTGATCGAACCAAAACTCAATCACAGAAACCAAAAAAAAAANGGGGGGGGGGGGGGGGGAATATTAGGAATGAGAGAAAGAAAGCGGAGGAAAACGAAGGAAAGTGTGGGAAAATCGATATGGGAAGGTGGAGCTTAGTCGAAAAGTGTTATGGCGTTGTGATGATGTGAATGGAAGAGACGCCATTGTCGGAATGATCGTCGCTCGCTGCTAATCCCATGAAATAATAATTATGTTATTAATTATCATTATTATTATTATTATTTTTTTTTTTATTATGCGTTATGGTTTTTCAAATGCGGTGGGCACCAGATGGACCATATATTAAATTGTATTTGATTAGCGGGAACGGGGAAGAATAAAGTAGATTAACGCAATTCCCGCGAAATTTTAACCGTCTCTTGGCAACCGTTTTACACGGAAAACGCGTGTCGCATGTCGGTCTTTGTTTCGTTAAACGACAAACGAATAAACGGCATGTCGTTTTAAAATTATTAAAAGTGACATGTCTTTTACCACACTGATATGAATACGACACGCATTATCGGTGGTTTCTTTTTATACGTCCGGCTAAGAAGTCAAGGTTTAGACTGCTTTCTGGAAAGAAAATGCCAAGGTCTGTGCATTTTATATAGTATATGTTACTTATTACTAATATTATCCTTTTTTTTATCAAAGCTTTTAATTTGAGACTGACCGCAATACTTCAATGATCAAAAGTCTTTAGAAAAGAGCCTTTTTTTTTTTTTTTTTAAAGGGTGGGGGTTGGTTTGGTTTATCAAAAAAAGGTGGGGTGGGGAAATCAGTGGTCCAAAGTGAAAATGATCACCTTTGATTTGCGTTATGTTTGAAAGAAAAATGTGAACAAAAATATTAAATCATAAAACGACGTTTCCTTTGAATTAAGGCATTTTTAATAAGAAAACGACAGGTTTAAAAGAGCATGCCAGTTAGGCACAATCCGTCGTTTTCTTGGGACCATAAGTTCCGGAGCTTGTCTAAACCGAAAACGACGTACGAATCAAATTCCTAGGAGCTTAAGAGATTTGTTTGAGCAAAACGCGGTGTCGTTTTTATATGAAAATGTTGTACTGTCTATCGAAACATACAGAGTTTAATATTATTTTGAATCTCTGAAGATTAGCCAATTCTCTTTTTCGTTCTTTAACTTTAAAACATGTCTCATATTTGGTGTCTTAATTGTGTTTTGTTTACGTTTTGGTTATTAAACTAAATGTCACATTTTGCTAGCTTGATTTTATTTTGAGATTATTTTGTAATTTAAAAACATGTTGTAAGATATATACGACGTAAAACACGATAGTTAATTTATGTTTTACAAAGATAAAATATGAATTAAAGATGTAAGTAACAAAAATATCAATTTAGCACAAGCACCAAAGCAAAATATGTTGTTTAAGGAAAGAATATTGTGTGTTTAAGAAAAAAAAATTTATAACTTAACAAAAATGTAAAGACATTATCGAAAGAACAAAATAGAGGTACTGATTAATGAGGTAATATATTTGTAATACGGCACCAAATTACATTGGGTTGAAATAAATACCAATTGCAATATATAATATATATTGCCACCAACCAACATGTCGTTTCTATGTTTATTCTTACAATTACTCGTTACTCGTACAGATATATGACATGTCGTTACTACTTTTTACGGCGAGTTCCTCAAATCAACAATCTCCTATAATCTCATATCTCACAACCCAAAATAGACAAATATATATTATAACGAGTTCCTAATAACGACTTTCTTTTTCCTTTTTCTCTGGAGCTGAAAATACGTAATAAAAATTATGACTTCTTGTGCCGTCTCTATCGATGATTCCATAGAGAAAAAAAACAATGCATTAGTACTCTAACAGGGGATTATAAAAATGATATTAGAGAAGCGGTTAAAGAACTTTTTTTCAACGTTGGATGAACCTGGAAACCTGTTAGTAGACAAAATTAAAGTTTTCGGTGCTTACATTGTCAATATCAAACATATTGTTATAAATATGCCATGTTCTTCCCGAAGTATATATATTATACATATTTTTCCTTTAGGCTTTATGTATGGTATATAGTTTGAACTTGAAATTCTTTCTTTATAAGTCAAACATTATAAAAGTCAACCCATTTGAGAACTTTTGTGTGTGTGAATGATAATTACTATGGCAATATTATCTTTATACCATCACAATATCTCGAGATTATTTATGTTATTATTATTATTATTATTATTATAATAACTCTTAAGGGTTTCAATTTTCTGGAATAGAAAGATCCAAACCGAAACCCCAACTCATGTGTGTTGAATAGTTCGGATGAGGGAGAAAAATTCATGCCATGCAAGACTTTGACTCTTGACTTGGCGACTAAGCTTATTTGTCAAATACTCTTTTTTTTCTTTTTGAATTTTGATTTTTCAAAAAATTAATATAATAACATATTGTCTCCATAGAGACCGCCGGCAGTATAACTAAACCTCAATTAATATATTATTCTATATTGCCAATATAGACCATTTCTAATTGAGCTCACCACGCACCTATTTGTCTCTATATTCCTAACCAACCCCATTAAGAAATGGACCCTCCCCCTCCCCCTACTATATACCCCTTTCAAACAAAACCATACTATAAATTAATGTCTCCTCCAACATATTTGCTCACTACTACTACAATATACCACATGTTCAAGGCCAGCCTCTAGCTAGCTCGATCTAGCCAAAAAACGAGTTGAACTGTGGCTTAATCTTCGTCGTGGTGGTTTATAAACATTTCAATATGAACGGTCCAAGACCTTCGCCTTTGACAATCAGGGAAAGTTCCGCGAAGATCACGAAGAAGTCACGTGCTCCCCGGCCGGTGGTGGTGTATCTCAGGTCGCCTAAGATCATTCATGTCCGGCCGGAGGAGTTCATGGGGCTTGTTCAGCAACTCACAGGGAAAAAATCGGCTGCTGCGGCGGCCGCCACCGCCTACGCTTGCTCTACTTCCACTTGTTGTGATGCGGAGGAAGCTGGTGGTTGTGTTGCTAAGGATACTACTTTTGAAGTGCCATCAAGAATATCCTCTTCTTATAACTTTGATGGATATTCTAGTGCTAACTATATATTTTAGACATTAGTATGTAAGTGCTAGATCGTGTAATGGTTGTGCCAATGTGATTTATAGTGCTGATATATGTCACACACACACACACACACATATATATATCATTCCAGTTTCCAATTTATATGATACTTGTATGTGTACTTTTGTTATATTTATTTTTTCCTTTCTAATTTTAGTTTTTCATGGTGTTGTCAAATTTTGCTTTCATTTTAACTTTTTTTGGAAAAAAAAAAAAAGAAAAAAGAAAAAAGGAGGGGTGGGGGGATTACTGGTTGAAATTAGAGATATCAAATGAAGTGCCAAATTTTTAATTTGCCAAATTCTTTGTCAATCACCCTGAATAAGCACGTAGGCAAATAATTTAAAGTGATGTTATTAGTTTTATGGATAAATGACTATATTGTTTATTAAATTATAGAAAGTTTCACTTTGGTTCTTAAATTTTAAATTTTGACATTTTGGTCCTTAAATTAATAAAAAAAATTATTTTAGTCTCTTTTACTATAAATTTCATCTTGTTCTTTAATAGAATCAGCACACTAGACATATGTGCTCTTATATTGTACTTATTTTATATGCGAAAGCATACGCCAACTATATATAAAAAGATTAGAATTGAAGTAATTTAAAAATGAATGATTTAAAAAATAATAATATATATAAATGCGAATGGAATAAGAGTGCATATTAAAACTATTTAAAATGTGTTATTTCATTAAAATTAATAATACAAAAAGGGCAAATGCACATGTGCTTTCCCAATCAAATAGAATATATAACAAAAGTAAAATAACTTTTATTTGGTAGGGCATAGGAGAGATAGGTGGAGAGATATTAAAATTATTTAAAATGTGTTATTTCATTGAAATTAATAATACAAAAGGGCAAATGCACATATGCTATGCCGAATCAAATAGAATGTATAACAAAAGTAAAATAACTTTTATTTGGTAAGGCAAAGGAGGGATAGTTGGAAGATAAAGAAGGTTAGAGGGAGAGGAGTAGAGGGAGAGCTATAATCTCGTGTTTGGTAGGAGAGAGATGAGAAATGGGGCAGGGAAGACTCCCTCCAGGCCTACTAAATCTCATTCTTCCAATTTTGGAAGGATTTTGGAGAAATGAAATTAAAAAAAAAAAGGAATTGGCATATATACCCTTTAAAATAATTGTTTAAAAAATTGTAAAATGTATAATATAATAATTTCATGAATAAATATTCTTTATCATTTCTTATCTTCCATCGTTCACACTAAAAGTTAATGAGATTATCACTCTCCACTCCCTCTTTCACATTCTCCATCAGTTCCCGATCCTTCCTAGTTTTCTTATCTCCTACCAAACGTTAATAGTTTAAGAACTAAAATGAAGCTTTTTCCATAGATCAAGGACCAATAGAGCCATTTATCCTAGTTTTATTGACATGTTTTACTTTCCTAATCTTGTAAAAATCATGCATGCAACAACAACAAATTCTATGAAAATTTCCATAGAAACTCGAATTAAATACATAAAAAACGTAAATTTAGAATACCTCAAAAACTTACATGAAATTAGGTCATAAAAAAAGATTTTTTTATTATTTTTTTTATTTTAACAGCAAGTTAAACTGATGTTAATCGGAAGTTAATTATTATATTTGGGGATAAAACACTTTTATATTTTGTATTTTGATACTTTGTTTAGTTTATACCTTGTGTTTTGGTTATTATTAATATTGACACTTAGATTTAATATTTGTTATAAATTAATACTCTAACATCAATTTAGAGTAGTTAATTTATCAAGATAATTTAATAAACTTATTATCGGATCAGTTTTTATATGATTTATTTAAAATTTTTAAATAATATACTAGTAAATTAATTGCTCTAAATTGGTGTCAGAGTATAAATTTGTAACAAATTTCAAACTTAAAAGTCAATGTTGATAATAATTAATACACAATGTACATTTTGAACAAAGTGTCAAAATATAATGTATAAAAGTGATATTAATCCTATTATTTGCTATAAACAATTTAGATAAAACCTCGTAGCAAGTCTTCTGGCATGGAACAAGGACAAGATCCTATAGTTAATGATCTCATTCAAATTGGTCCATATAATAACTGAATGGATTAATTAGAACTGCTTACTTTGAATCAAAACTATATCTCTCTAATATTTATGCCAATTATGGCCCCCAAACAGACATAGTGAAGAGGATGAAGAATAAAATGATGGAAAGGAAGAGACATAGCGAAGAGGATGAAGAATAAGATGATAGAAAGGAAGATGACGACTAAGATGAAACTCTCCTGTTTACTTCATAATTATTTTTTTAATTATTGCTTAAAATATACAAAATAACAGGATATGCCAACAAAAGAAAACAACAAGAAAAGTCCCCCTACAATTCCAAACTTCAAAGGTCCACATTTCAAAGAGGGCATACAATTACAAATAGATGATAAACGGTCCTTAACGGCAGATCACTAACGGCGTTAGTTACAGGAGGGAATTCCAAAATGTTCAAATAAAATCCCAAAATTCATCAACTTTCCTCTATTTTCCCACCTTCTTCTCCGTCTCCATTGCCTCTCCTTCATTCTCCTCTCTCTCTCTTCCAGGTTTGCCCCCCCCCCCCCCCCCCCCCCCCCCCCCCCCCCCCCCCCCCCCCCCTCTCCCCCCCCCCCCCTAGACCTCTCCTCTCTTTGGGGCAAATCGATTCGAAACTCCATTATCGCGATCAGAGGTCGCTCTGATTTTCTGGGTTTTTCTCGGTTCTTCGAATGCGTCTCTGGGGTACCGATCTTTCATCTTCTTCGAGGACGTACGGTAGTGCTTCAGTCTCTCGACTATGAAATTGCGTTGCTTTTGACCGAATTTAATCGAATATAGCGCGTAATTTGTGTTTTAGCCTTCTAGGGTTCATATGGATATTGGGTAGTGAACGACATAGTTAGTTCTGATAGTGAAGTTAGTACACTTGCTTATGTTAGTAAGTTACTGGAACTCAATTTATGCGAAAAGTATTTTGGAAAAACGAACTAGGTTTACTTGAATGAAGTTCCCGGAGTAAGTAGCTTTTCGTGCGAATCGAACTTTTTCTTTGGATTTTTAGGAGCTTGATATGATGTTTTATGGAAGATTCAAGATGCAGTGACTCTTTCAACAATTTTTTTTTTTTCGTATTCTTGAGTCACCGTCATTCAGATTTCTTAGGGTGGGTTTAAATTCAGATTCGTTTTACGAAGTTAAGTTAGCTATCTAGACTAGCACCTTCAAAAGGGTACTATCTGAATGTGCATTCCCTAGCGGGATTATAGTCTATAGGTAGCACAGTTTTTGATTGATGGGATAGGACAGGAGGGGGATGATAAGAATAAGAATCAGTTTTGCATTATTTTCTACTAATTGAATGATGGTTGAATGTTTTTCAGAGGTGGAGACGGGGTGATTCATTAAGGAGCTGCCAATAGTATCCGAATTCTGATAGTATTGTATGGCCAAGGTTGCTAAACCCAGTTCTGTGCCATCCACTTCTCTCCAGATTGGTGGTGGTGCTATCAAGGTTGCTCCAATGGTCAAAAGAAAGACACCATCCGAACTGAGGGTAAGTTACAAAAATTCAGGATTTTGTTTATAGAAGGCAACCTATTCGTGACAGAGGAATTGTGAGAACAGTTTTCTTACTCTTATCACTCTAATATTCTTGACAGGGGGAGCAGTTGAAGCGCATGAATGCAATAGAGATTGTTGATGAATCTCCAGCCCCTGTGCTTGGTTCTACAAGGCAAGCTTTTCCCCAGTTTTCCTTTAACCTTAGTTCCAACTCATAAGTAACATGCTTGTTTTCTTTGTTCAACAATAGTGAGCTGAATAATGGACTAAAGAAACCAGAGCTGTCAAGGAACCCTAGATACATTGACACTCATATGGATGAACTATATCCTGCGAAGAAGTCTAGGTTCAGAATGCTTTCTGGAAAAGAAAATGCTAAGGTCTGCACATTTCTAGTATATATTACTTATTACCAGTATTTTTTTCTTTGAGAGTTTATACTTGATTTCAATGTCCAAATGGAATCCTCTTGGTTTCACAAAATTTATTGGTAATTTGTTCAGGATGTCTCGATGGAGCAACCTAGCAGCCTGAAGAATTTATCTCTGCTTTCTAGTCTAGCTGCTAAGAAAAGGCATGAACCATTATGGTAGGCGTTTCAGTATGAATTTCATTGTTATGATCATTAGGCACGTGCTTGGTTCCTTATTTTTATTAGTTCTATATTATTCTCTGAGGCAGTAAGGAAAAGTCTATTGATTCCACTGAAGTTGCAAAAGATGATGGGGAGTGTCAAACAACTGAAAAAGGTCCCCAACGTGTGTTTCGTAGTGTTACTGAGCTTTCATTGGGTGATGACAAATCATCTGGATTTGCAAACGTTGATATGGTATATACAGCATCTCTCTTTCTCTCTCTCTCTCTCTCTCACACACACACACACACAAAATTTGCTTGATAGAGATTTTATTGATAAAAAGTTCTGAAATGTTTAATAGAACAAAGCGTTAAAAGGACTAGCTGCCCGTGAAACTTCAGACATTAATGGTTTATCTGATTCTTCCTCTGAAAGATATGTCGATCATACAATGGCTAATTTGGGCAATCTCTGCCTAACTGGCCAAAAGGTGCCTTTGGATTTTACTCTGAAAACTAGTATGCAGGTGTTATCTTCTTCCTCTATATCATGGTGAGTACATCTAAAGTTGTGAGCAACATTATTTTTAGCTTTCAGTGTCTGATATGAAGTTTATTATTAGGGCTCTGTTTTTGCTCAGTTAAATGATTTCTCCTGTGTTTAGACACTCATATGCATGAAAATGATCCTTGAATTAGCATCAGATTTTCTATTCTCATTCATTTTTTTAGTTTTCTGATAATATGTATCTTCAATGTGATCTTATGGATTTTTTTCTTCCACTTAGGGGACAGTGTTTGCATTACNTAGTAATCATGTAATCATATGCATCAAATATTAAGAGAGCAAAGATGGAGAGATCTTCTCTTATCGTTATTTTATCTTCTCTCGCTCCCCATTATCAAATGAAATACTTTTAGTTTCCTTATCACATTCTTTTTGGTTTGCATTTTTTTTCTTCCTGATTTAGTTTAAGCAGCTTATTATTATTTGTTGATCTTGATCTATTTAATTTTGCTTTCTTTAGGATTCAAAGATCACTCATGGCGGGTGCCTATACTGGTGGCTCCTCTTTTGGGTACCAGTTTGCTTGCTCTGGTGATAAAAGTAGAAGCAACAGCTCAGGGCATAACTCAACTTCTCAAGTCTTTAGTTCTAAAATTTTTCATTCATGGGTTTATCCTCAATCCACCCTACCCTCTTCTCTGATATCAGTGTTAACCTCATCAGCAGCCGAGGGAGGTGTGCTAACATAGTTCTTTAAAAAATAACGGTCCACTCTATCTCTACAAAAATTTATTGTTTACGATTTTCCTTGTGCAGTGGAAGTGGATTTTTTAAGAAAACGACAAGTAGCTTGGGAGGACTCATTCCGGAGTCTTTACTACATGCTTCGTGGTGGCTTCTGTAATATCTTTTATGGTATATACCTATACTTGTATTTGTATAGATACATTTCCGCTTTTAATTTCAAGTTAGTGTGAGTTTATGCAATACCTCTGGCTCTAGGATTATCTTGCCTTCCAACCAAACAGTTATCAAAACAGTGATGGATCTCAGGCTATATGATGAGTCATAGTTTGTACCATCAGCTAGAGTAGATTTGAAAACTCTGCTAAGATCTGTTAGATTATAGTTTTGTATTGTTTTTTAGTAGTTATATATTTTATGCTCAAAAGAGAATGTCTAATTTTAGTTTATGCCCCTCGCCATATGTTAAGAAGTTGTAAAGCACAATATGTTTCCAATTTCTCGACCTGATTGGTGTTTTCTCAACACGGCACTACGTTAATCAGCTCTTTTTATTGGAATTACTTTAGTGTGTACTCCACATTTTGTGGTGATGTTTACTGGTTGTGATGGCATGGGGAGAATCAAACGCTTGTGCAATGCTTATATATCCCAGTCAACAAGAAGCTTGCGGGCATTGTTGAGAGAGCATGTAAGTCATGTCTCTATTTCTGTTCTTAAACCAGGTAATAGAATACTTTGTTATATGGAATTTATTGATTGGGATATCTTGTGGGAAACTAGCTGTTCTCTGCATTAAAATGATTATTCTGTATATATACTTCTTTTTTGTGCTTAATAACGAATCATCAAAATTTGCTGTTAAATCTGGTGCGAATAACTAATAGGATTAGCTCTTTTAGAACTTCTAAAGAAGGTTTCTTTGATGATGTTTATTTTTACTTTGGCGATGGCAATATGGCTTCTTACTAGGAGTTTTTACTCCTGGAAATTGAAATAATGGGGATCCCTGGTGGGCAGTGTGATTGCTGTCTTGTTAATCACCTAGTTTGATGTGTGGCACATTGAGATTAAATGTAGCCTTTCTGAGTGCTGTGGTTGCCTTTTCTTACTTGTTGTTTAACTCTTCCTTGTGCATATTCCTCGAAATTTACTTAAAAAAATCTTTCTTTGCGTCACTTCCATCCTCTCAGGCAAAGCAATTTCCTCTACTTGTTTCTTTCTTGGAAAGTTGGGGCATGCTGTTGCAGAAAATAAATTCTCTCTTATGTGTGTGGAAGTGCATTTTATTCATTCATGGGGGTTGAGGATTGGAACTTATATACCAGATTCCTATCTTTGAGTATCATACAATATCTGTCGTATATTATTAATTTTATATTGTTTTTATTAGGATGTTTGTTTCTCTATGCCTCTCTGCCATTCCAAAGTAGAGCAAGTAACGACTGAAGATCTTGTTGAGCTCTCAGAGATCGAGAAGCAGAATTTGGGCCAGGTTGGTCTGCTGTGTATGTGTGTTTTCGGGTTGTAGTACGTTCTTATTTGTGTTCAAAAGAGTTCAATCCAGTTTCAGTTGCTGTTTGTCTAATGGGCTATTATGCTGGCCAAATTTTGAATTTTTCTACCTCTTAACGTGTTGTGGTGCTTCTTTTTGAAAATTAATGCAGACTCGACGACTGAATTCCTCATCTGATATTGATAATACACCAGAATCCTTGCTGGTTTTCAATGGCAACAAGAATGCACATGGTTTATATGATATCTTGTTAAATTATAGGTATGAAAATGTGACAATTCTCTACTATCTGTGCAACTTCCTTTCCAGATAAATCTGGCTAATCTGATTAAATACCTATTTCTAGTTCGTTTGTTGTTTCACCGGTCTAACATCCATTTGTTGCGATCAGATCTTTTTTGACTGCCTTGGCAGGAATGGATGTTCCTTTACTGTATTCACCTTTGCCATTTCAGAATGCTGCCTTTTCTGCTCCTGAGGTGGGGTGTAATACATGTCTCTAGGATTTCATTTTAAATTGAATTTCTCGTTCTATTGACATGTTGAAAGCTAAATCTTTTTATCCCATAATTCTGTCCCTCAGTGTCTAGGATGCTCTCTCTATCTCTCTCACACTCACACACACACACACACGTGCACACACACATTCACTCTCACACACTAACACATGCACACTCACACGCACGAAACCTAGAATGCATATTTAGCTTACTTTTTCACTTTCCTTTATGATTACTTGTATTTTCTAGGGGTATAACTTTTTTCAGAACATATTTATTAACATATATCCTTTCCTGAGACCATTAATAGCATATTTAGTTATGCAGATTGCAGGGTGTTTCTTCTTTATATGAATGATTCAGATCCTTGAGTCATGTGGCAAACTGCTTTGTCCATTCTGCACGTTTTTATGCAAATATGCTTTGTGCAGGTAAAATGCATGGAGTTGAAGAGAGCAGAGCATATTTCAACTTCGGACAAAGTATCTACCGTGAATAATGAATCCCAACGCATACCTTCAGGTTTCTGCTCTAGTGTAGAAATTAAGGATGCATATATACCACCATGGATTATTTGCAGTATATGTGCTGTAATGGGCTCAGAAGGGAAAAGCTTCGAGGCAAGGTATGGTAAAACATATTGTTTTCGAATTTTTCATCAGATGGCACTGTTTTTTTTTTTTTAACAAATGGCACATTTTGAGTTCAAATATCTAGTACTATCTATAGAGCTGTCTTGTTTGGCATCTGGCCATTAAAAACACCCCTCTTCATCTGGTTTGAAAGATAATGCACGTAAAATCCCAAGCCTGTTCTCCATTTGGGCTTAGCTATTTGCATAAATCCTTTACTACCAAGGTTTTGAATTTCAGCTAACCATTTTAAGTTGAGCAGAAAAGTTGATTACGTTTAAGAGTGTCTTTGGAGCTGTGAGCATTATTATGCAAGCCGGTAGATTGACTTGATCTGTTGATTTGCAGGTTTTCAACAGAACCTACCTCAACAGCCTTGAATGCTGCTGTAGAAGTAGTGAATGAGAAGCCTGATATTCAAGCTGCAGCAGATGAAGGCTTGAAAGAGGCAAGTTATGCTTTTGGTATCCCGGAAGCCTTAGTTGCTCCTCAATCGCGTTCAGGTTTATTGAAAGCCTTGAAATACTCCGATGGTTCTTATACAGCTACTCTTTCTCCAATTACTTCTGCTTTAATAGAAGTTCACCAATCAAATTTATTTACTTAATGTTTTGTTGCTTTATGTTTATCATTTCAAGGGTTTATATCACCTTGTTCCCCAACCCTTCCCTCATGTCTTATTTAAGTTTTTTTTTTTTTTTTTAGCTTTTAACTCCTCATTCTTACATTTTTGTTTCACGTTAGTCCTTTTTCTTCATTTCCATCCAAAATGCTCTGTTAAATATCACATGTCAAGCACGTGTTCACTCAACCGAGGGTATAGCCAGGGAAATAAAACAGATGCCTCAAAACAATAGCCATTTCGGCACCTGCAGAAAGCTAAAGTAGCCATATCCACAGAGAATCACAGCTCAACTTCAAATTGTCTTCTTTCTCTGGAATTTTCACCAGACTCGTTTCTGCTTGGGAAGTTCACCGCTTCAGCCTTTAGTTCTATGCGTATGGATATATATATATATTCTGCTATTGCTTTGTTATTTCGATTTGGATTTTTTACGAACAAGTTGTGTGTATTGTGTAGTTAGGCTTTTTCTATTTGCTAGTGGACTAGGTTAAAACAAAAAAAAACCGAATTTGACAGTTATATTTTGAGCTCTTTTATTCATTGTGATTTGGCATCTTCATGGCCAAAATTAAGAGGTCTTATAAGAAGAAATTGAGAAAATATTTAGTGGTTAAAGAGATTGTAAATTCAAGGATTGAAAGACTGACTTATATTCTTTGAGCATCTAATATGTCATGTTATGCGTCTATGAGTTTATATGAAGATTGTGAACAATACTCTGTTCAGTTATTATGAAAATAATCAAATTGTGGCTCTTATTATGTCAGAAACCTGGTAAATTTAAAACAAATGAATTAAAATTTGAAGCCCAAGCTCTTTTTTTCTTTGATTTTCTCCTCATTAAACATAAGATGAAAATTTTATTTGCATTAATGTCCCAAATCTGACCATACCCGTTAGTAGTGATAAATGAATCATCATTTCCTTGTAAAGAATTTATGTTATCTAAATTGTAGAGAATATTCTCTAGCTAGAGTTCATTTGCTCTATAAATATCTACTTGGCAGCCCTCAAAGATCAAAATGACTTTTATTCAATTGTCGTTGCATTTTCCTCAGTTATCTATCTTCCCAAACAGGGTATTTTGTTTATTGCTAGTTAGTCAAAGAGACTCGTCAAGTGCTAACTTCTTATAGTAGTGGAAAATTTGGTAACTATTTTGCAACATCATCTGGTGCATCCAAACAACATTATCAAATCCTTCTCGTTTATCAAACATTTTCTTCTTCAACATTTTGTAAACTTCAGAGATAGTACACTTGATGAGAAATATCATGTCAATGTGGTTGGAGAGAGATGAGGGTAATGAAGCAGTCCTAGCCCCTAGGATCTGGGTTCAAAACTATAGATTAGAAAGAAAAAAAAAATGTTACAACTTTTAACTAACACAGTAGTAAATATTAATGAAAATAGTTCTGAATGAAGAAGACGAACTCAACTGTTCTTCTTTTATTTTCTTTCCTTTTATTTCAGGTTATACTCCTGGTTGAGCGAACACGTGCGTGGCAGGTGATATTTAAAGGAGCATTTAGATAGAATAGAAACGAGTAAAAAAGACTAATGTTAAACAAAAACAAAAGGTTGGGGAGTTAAAGGCTAAAAAAGAAAGATTGGAGACTTAAATAAGACATGAGGGAAAGTTTGGGATCCTTGATATAACCCCTTTATTTGTACTCTGTCTATGTATAATATAATTTTATTTTTGGAAGTTTTATTTGAACAATGATTTGGGGAAGTTTTGTTTTCTATCCTAAGGACCTAATCCACTCTCAGACACGAATTTGGGTTTTGGTGAGAATTGGCGCAGGATATTGCTGCATTAAATTATCCTACGGCGTGGAAATATTAATCTATAGTGAGGATTGGCGTGGGGGTATTAATCTATAGTGAGGATTAGCGTGGGAATATTGTTGAATTAAAAATTCTCATATAAATATTCTTATTAGAGTTTGGTTGTACTAGAATTAGTTTTATGGTAATAGACTAATAAATTGCCACCTAGAAGGGCTCAGGGCAAAAATGGACACTAAATTTTTGCTCCTAATAAGAACAGTTGAGACATTTTTAGTGACTTAGTCTGGAATTTACATAGGAGCGGTGTAGTGATTAATTAAAATCGTAGGAGTATTTAATACTTGTCTTAATATGCAGAAGAGATATCTAAATATTTTTTCTCGAAAGAATATTAATTTATTTTTCATTTGCAGCAAATATAGAATATTTTGAAACAAATGGCTAGAGGCATAGATTTACGTTCATACCACCAAGCACCTTCGTAGGGAAGCATGGTCGGCAACAAACTTATTTATATTTTATGCTAGACATTTACAGTCAAACCAGAAATATAACTAAATGCTTCATTAAATTTAATTGAATCAACATACTTAATAAAGCAGTACACCAAAAGCTCATAGTAACATAATGTCTCTCTCAAGCGTATAGTAACATGATGTCTCTCTCAAGCGCTATTAGAAGCTGCAAATAAACCATCAAGCACTCTTAATTAGCAGCATGAGAACAATATAATATTAAATGCTTTGATCAACACTTTATAATTTTAGAGTAAAGTGAAGTCACCAGTTATTTTAGATTTCTCACAGGTTAAAAGCTTAAACTAGTTATTTCTATCCTCAATAGGATTATGGAAATACAATAATCAATAAAAGTTATCAATTACTGTTAATTAAAGCTGCACAATATTATTTATGGAATGTCAGCAATGATAATGAACTATTTCCTTAAATAATCTTACATAGAAATCTTTTTGATTAAGTGGCTAACATTTTCAATGTTTTAACTATTTTATATTTCTATTAGTACTATCCTAAACTTAGTGGACCCTACAGTCTTAAAGTAGTTTCTATATTTTCAGTTTATTATAACTTATAAGGCACCACCTAGAGTTGTTCCTTAACTCACTTAATGTAACACCTCGTTAGTCTAAGTATATTAGCTATTTTTAAATTCCTTGAAACATAAAAAAAATACAGAATACATATATATATTTAATAAATAGATATCTCATTTAAAGTCTCTATTAAATTCATAAAGAAATAACTAATAATAATTTGAAAGTTTTGTAATCTAAAGAAAAACTTCTAAAAATATAAAATGTCATGAACTGAAAATAAGGATTAAAAAATATTTATTCAATTAAAATCTAGACCACTAGACCGCCATATTGCTAAGTCACTTCATCATTACCATTCGCTATCCTACTATTCATCATATAAAAAATGTTAAATACTATAATGAGCTAAAGGCCCGATAAGTAAGCCATAATATACATAATTAATGAGACATGCTTTAGTTATTTTTTAAAATATGTTCTTTGTGACCTTTGTAAAACTTTGAAGACTTTTCATTATAATCAATGGGAGTACTCAGTATAATACTTAAGCTTTTGGTAACCAGTGGACCGTGATTGCTGAAGCAGTTCTTACTTTACTACTGACTCCTTGGTAGAACTATATTAGAGGTATAAAGTAAGTGCACCTAGCCTATGTAGTCACACACACATTAACGATCTCAAAAAATGGCCTATTGTCCCCGAAGTCAAAATCATATGGGGCCCTTCCCTAATACAGTTTATTATCATTTATCCTTAGTGAATACACCAGTCCCCGTATCCTCTGTTCCCTTAGCCTTCTAGACATAGACACACACCAATTTCTTTAAGATCTTACTTTTCAAAATCTTTCATTAAACGTTTAGAATAATCATTCTATTGTAAAACTTTTGTTCTTTTGAACATTTCCATTTTATAAGATAATATCATATATATGAATGATCATGCCTCACATAAAATAATATATTATATGTTATCAATTTCTACGTAAAATACATACAATACATAATTAAACAATATAAACACATAAACAATTAGAACAGTTAAGTATGGTTTACTTACCTTAAGTCCAAGCAAAATAAAGAATCAAAAAAAGTGAGAATATCCTCCAAGTAGTCATGACTTACGAACCCTGCCTACATTATGAGTAGTATAAGTGCAAATTTACTTAATTCATTTTTCTTATTCCAATGAAATTTTTCGAAAGATTATTTTATTTTTGATGCACTTAATATGAACATAATTTATGTATAAAAATGAAAATATAAAATATATAATATAACCAACATCTCATACAAAAATATCACAATTAATTTCATAGAATATGCTTGTAGTTTGGAACTCCAAAAATTAATACAAAAATAATAACCAAAACTGATAATACCTCGTATAAAAATTATATCTATGATTCACCTATCAATTTGATGTAAAATTTCACAAAAATATTCTTAATAAATTATTTTACCATAAAAAATTAAAAGAAATCACAAAATAAACTTAGAAATAATATTTTTGCATTTTTAGAGTTTAAACATATAATTTTGTCAATTTCATTTGTTATCTAACTAACAAATACAAAACGATTTATTTCTCCTACTACATATATATTTTTATATTGAAACTTTTTAAAGGCATATTAGACATATAAAAAAATAATTTGAAATTTTTATTGGCTAAAAAAGTGACGTTAACTAATTATTCATAATTTACAACCATTTTTTTACAAAACTATCAGTAGCAATTACAACAGTACATACAAACTAAGAAAATTATGAACAATAATCCATTAAGAAATACCACCTCTAAATTTTACGGTGACCATATAACATATCTAGAAATATATACTACAAATATTAAATCGTGGAGAGCTCTAAAAAATAATATAAAATCTGAAATCATAAAACAATGTTTATTGACAGATTTTCAACATTGATAACATATAATTAAAAATTTATTATTATTTAATTAAAATACTATTAGTTTTAAAATTTTTTGAGATTAAACTAAACATCTCCAGTAATATCTACAAAAAAGAAGAGTAAGAAAATCAAGTTTGAGCTATTTATAAAAATTCATAGAATACTGAGATCAGCTTTATGAGAAAATAAAACAGTGATATATTTATACTAAGGAATATTAAAATCACAAAATAATCAATAAAATTATATTTAATCACGTAAATACAGTCAATTAAGGCTCATTATCATACCTAAATAAAAATAAGTAAATCAAAAAAAATATATGTAGAGATTTTACCCATAAATCAAATAATAGTGACAAAAATCTTGTAATTCTTAGATTTGATTTCTCTTGGAGATTAGAAAGATGGAGAAATAGATGAATAATGATGCTTAGAGAGTTTCTATATGTGTTGAAGTTTAGAAGAAAGGGAAAAAAAATGGAGGTACCTAGGGTTTAGAGTTTAGAGAAGAATAGAAACATAAACATTAATATCAATATATATATAATTGAAACCCTATTAATTAAACTATAGCTTTTTCTTTTTTTTTTTAAATTTTTTTATTTGATAAAATCACACAATTAAGAACGACAACATTTTTTTTCATTTGATAATTACTTTAACAAATATGTATATACATCTAATTTCCATTTAAATATTAATATATGCATATATATGTTATATTAAATTCAAAAATAAAATAATGTCATAAATGATTTATTTTACATACAACACTTATATTATATATATTATAATTAAATGCCACATTGTGTCAATTTAATATTAATAATATTAATAACAATAATTACTTATTTAAATAATTTCAAATAAATGTATTAGATTATATTAATTACACCTTTTTATTATTTTAAGAATCTACAAAAATTTTAGTTGGCATGTAAGACAATTAGATTAATAGTATACTCAATATGAAATGTAAAATGACAAACAAAATTCTCAACATGAAGTAAATATAAACTTTACGTTATAATTTTTATATCAGGGTA
The DNA here is from genome assembly GCA_002914805.1 of Parasponia andersonii. Taxonomy (NCBI): domain Eukaryota; kingdom Viridiplantae; phylum Streptophyta; class Magnoliopsida; order Rosales; family Cannabaceae; genus Trema; species Trema andersonii. The sequence continues at coordinate 373,588 of JXTB01000341.1, read as the reverse complement.
TATATACGTCGATCAAGCACTATTGGACATTATTATTACCTAGAATCATGTTAGACACAAATGCTATATAAATTAAATAATATTAAATACAACTAATAACAAGTAATACCTAGCAATTCTAAGGCATTCTAATCATGAGTATTGCACTTAAATTGACCAACTCCATAATTAGCAAGAAATCTATATATAGAAACACAGGCATTTAAAGTATCTTTGCACTCAATGTTGATGTTTGTGCACCTAAATTAGGATAATTTTATTAAACTTGTTCTGTTGAGAGCGTCGTTCAGGTTTCGGGAGTTGTAATACATTGGCAACTGGATCACCTTTTTTAAAGGACAAACATGTCCATTTTCTTGCTCAGTCTGAGAGAGAATTAATATCCAAGTTGCTCCTTAATTTTTATGCTACTTGGAAACTGAATAGATATCGAATATGATCACAAGATGTTACTTAGTTTCTTGTAAATTTACCACTATGTGCTTTTTATTTTTTTCTTTTCTATTTTAATCTTAAACATTTTATTTTTAAAAAAAGAGAGAGAAAATAAAAGAAAAACAAGGGAAAGGAGAAAGAGAGAAAATAAAAGAAAAAGAGGAGGAAAAAAATATTTTCTTTTTCTTTTTTTTTTTTTTTAAAAAGAAAGAAAATAAAAGAGGAAGAAGAGACAATAGGGTTCGAACTTTGAAAGAGAGTTGGAGATGATCTAGTACTGTAATAATACACCGCTATGGCAACCAAGACGAACCTTGATTATTGGAAGCTTGAAGAAAGGTGATGTTAGGAAAATATTTACCTTTTAACACACGACTAAATAATGAAGATGGAGACATATGCACACTCTGACCTTGCTTCGCCACGAGAGCTTGATTGAAGAGACTAAGCTCCCGAAAACCCAAACCTCCTCTAGACTTTGGTAAATAAAGAGTGTCTCATTTAATCCAAGCTATTTTTCGAAGATTCTACTTTTTACCTCACCAAAGATCCATAAAGAGAGACCGAATTTCATCACAAAGGCCAGATGGAATTTTGAATAGACTCATCACATAAGTACGAATAGACTGGAGTACATCTTTACCAAGAATTTCCCTCCGTTCTGTGAAAAAGAGACCTCTGCGCCAAGCCTTAACTCACTTCCTACTTATCCTTAATGCCCTCAAATGTTTTCTTTTTATTGCGCCTAATAACGGATGGAAGTCCTAAATACTTATCATGTGAGGAAGTGCTTGATAGCCCCAAACAATTCATAATCACTGCCCTAATATCATTCTTAGTATTAGGGATAAAAGTGATTATTGATTTTTCCATATTTATTTTCTGTCCCGAAGCCAATTCATAATGACTCAGAATCAACTTGAAAGAAACAACATCATGTCAATTTGCTCTAGTAAAAACAATGCTATCATCAACAAAGAAGAGATGGAAAACTCTAATTGAATTGTGGCTACAACGAAAACCTAGTAAATCATAATTTCTTTCTGCTTCATACAAGTGTGATGAAAAAACCTCAGCATAGAGTAGAAATAGATAAGGGGACAACGGACACCCCTGACATAGTCCTCTAGAAGGATGCATTAGACCATGCGATTTCCTATTTAGCACAAAAGAAAAGGAGGCAATCGATATACAATCTATAACCCAAGAAATCCAAATAGGGCCAAATCCCATTTTAATCATCACACTTTAAGAAGATTCCATTCAACACGATCATATTCCTTGCTCATGTCGAGCTTGAGAGCCATAAAGCCCTTGTCCCTGTTATTCTTTTTGTAAAGGGATTGTAACAACTTAAAGGCAAAAATGGCATTAACTGTGATCAAATGACATGGTACAAAGGCGCGTTGGTTTTTAGAAATATCCCCATCTAATACCACCTTCATCCGATTAGCCAATGTCTTAGTAATGAGTTTGTAAACTACATTACATAGACTAATAGGGCGAAAATCAGCAACTGTCTTTGAATCCTTCTTCTTTGGAATAAGCACAATATTTGTAGAATTGAGAGGAGCGCACCAATTTTCCATTATTCAAAACACTCAGACAGGCTTGGCAAACACTAGGTCTAACTACACTTCAATGCTTCTGGTAGAAGATAGCATAGAAGCCATCAGGACCAGGTGCCTTATAGTTGGTCCCATTTGAAAAAAAGCCGCAGTAATCTCATCAGAAGTAAATGGGGCATTAAATCTAACTATTGCAGTTGCTGAAATATGCATATGTAAGAACCTAGTATTCTCACGAAGTGTTGAACTACTAGGCCTAGAGGATCAAAAGATGTCAAAAAAGTAATCTTCTAGTACCCGAACTATGTCATCAGACTCACCTTACCAAACACCATTGATGTCTTTAATCTTGGAAATTCAATTCTTCTTTTTCTTGCTTGAGACCTTATTGTGGAAGTATTTCATATTCTTATCTCCTGTTTTCAACCAATCAGCCGTTGATCGTTGTCGCCAATACATCCTCTCTTTCAACAAAGCATCCTCTAAAGAATGTTCAAGTTGTCTCACTTCTTCCATCCTGTTCATTGCTTCACCATTTTTATAAATATGCCTAATTTGCTTCCTAATGTTTCCTACAACTTTCCTAACAGAACAAACTCCTTTGCACTCCAGTTTTTGAGCATTGAAGAGCAAATAGAGAGTTGACTATCAAGATCTATAATAGCATTTATTGGTACAGTTCTTACCAGCTGTCCACATATCCTCGCTATCCCAGAGTGCTTTTAACTTCAAGTCGGATCGAAAAGGCGGGGGTGGCCACCTGCAAAGACTCTCCGATGCTTAAGTTAGATATTTACTCCTGAGATTAAGTAGCAAAGATTAAGTTTTTCTCTTCCTTATAAATTTTTATATATCTCTTTATATCTCCATTTCAGGAGGACGTATGACTCATATATATATAGTCCTAGAACTGAGAACCTTTTGGCCCTCAATCCCAAGATCGAGTATCTTTTTTCATCATGATTTACTCTAGAAATCATGGGCTGTGGTTACCATAATTTCCCTTGCATCGTCGTGCTCTGCTTTCTGTTGTCCCCTATGGCTCAAGCCTAGTGGGGGTGAGATCTTGACAACCGCCGTCCTGTTAGGATGGTCTGCCCAATGCATACACCTACCCAAGATTGTATTAAATGCCCTGTCTAGGTCTAGAATAGTGCGCTGCCTCCAATGATTTTCTGGCGGAAGGCCTTTGAGGCTCCTGACCCCCAGCTGTCGAGGCAAGAATTAAATTAGGCTGAACCTGTCCAGGGTCTGGGATGGATTTGACCCTAGCCTTTGACAACCCACGGGTCTATATGGTATCATGTGCGACTCATGTGGCTTTTAAGTGGTCCTTCTGGACACGTGTTGGATGGTGTGCCCTTGCCACCTGTTCCGCTACTTAATTGTCCATGTGGTACATGATCTAGGAGTGGGCCCTACAATTGCCCCATTTCCCTATTTGATGGATTCGCATCCATCAAGTGGGGAAATCGTGCCTCCAGTCTACCAATTCGAAGGGTACGCGTGGCTCATTACTGTCATTATTCCCTAATTACTGATATTAGTGCATGATTTTTTCAAATTTTGAAATTCTAACGCTTCTGATTTCCTCACATTGTTCTCTTCTAGGGAAAACTCCTCAGCTTCCCTTCTATAAAAACCTTACTTGCGCTCATTTCTTACTTTACCGAAATTCCCAAGTGTTATTTCTTCCTTTCTTTCAAAATTTTTGACCTTCTCGAATCTTAGGGTTTCTGAGTCCTCATTTTTCTCGAGACTTCTGCCCTCTTCGATCGCATCCACGACAATGGCTCCGAACCAGAGTCAAAATCTCCGTCCCTTCGCGGATTCTGAGTTGGGCTCATTAAGGAGGCAGCTCTGCTTCTCTGGTGGAGTCACCTTACAAAGGGACAAGGGCCCAGTAGACTGGTACATTCACCCCTCCGCCCCCGAAGGCTCCATCGTCCTGGGGAGAAAATACCTAGAATGGCTGCAGTTTCCTTTTCCTCCCCTAGTCCACCAGTTCTTCATCCTCCTCGACGTGCATATTGACCTGGAGGTGGTCTTCTATGCCTACAAGCTCACCCTCATCTCCAAAAGGAGCTCTTACTCTACTTTCTACCTTCAGCCGCTTCCGGAGTGCCACATTTTCTGGGGTCTGCCGAGGTCGGACAAGCAGTGGGATTCTCACTCTAGGCTGTACGTCGTCAGAGGGGCGTAGTGCTCTTCTTGGATGAACGGAGAGCATTTCCAAACCCTCCTCCCCCATTTTTTCTGCCAAATAAGTACTGAGTTATATTTTGATTTTTAGGTCTGTGTGAGCTTTGCCCATTTTTACTCATAATATCTAGCCTCGCGCAGCCTCTGTAGAGGAAAACAGGTTTGAGCCACGGCTGTCGGCAGGGCAGCTTAAGGAGCTGGAGGGGGCATCGTATTCAGATCCTCTGGGATTGCCGATATATTCATGCCGTTCTGGATCCCCAGGTGATGAACATAATGCCGAGGATGGTCTTTTATCTCCTCTTTCCACTGGACACATGAGTCATCTCCAAGTACCTCCAAAGCCAACTTGACGCTTCGGCTCTGAACCGGTTCCACTGGGATAAGCAGAGTCGCATTGCCATAGTGGGTCATCAGATCATGGCCTCGAGCCAGCTTATTGTCATAATTTAAAGAATTTAATTAATTATCATAATTTATTGGAGTTTGAATTATAGGTCCATAGGTCCCCAATTCCACCTCTTACAAACACTGTATTAGATATTACATTATTTCTGTTACTGCAAACTTTGTCTAGATAAATAGTTTATCTATATGTAATTAATAATTGTTATTAATTAATTTAAATTTATGGAGAGATAAGTTTCCTAATTTGTTTAAATTTTGAATTTAAAAATATCTAATTATCAGATAATTAGATAAACAGAAATTGAGAAACTGACTGAAAGTGAAACACTTTTCTGAATTATTTGCTTGTTTATATAAATATATATATTAATTAATTGATTAGATTATGTATATATAATTACGTTTATTAAAAAAAAAGGAAACTTACGTTTCCAAGTTTCCTAAGTAACGTTTATATATATATATATATATATATTAATTTGATTAATATATTATTAAAATAGTTTAATAAGTATATATATATATGTATATATAAGGTGAAATCCTAGCAGAATTCACTATGTATTATTTTCTATAGAACCTCCATAAACTAGAGAGAAAAAAGAAGAGAGTCTTCCTATTCTCTGTAGAACAAACTCTTGCAATCTCATGTGTTGATAAAATTGTAAGGGCCTAAAGTATGAGTTTAAGAGATTATACGTAACGCCCACACGTTCATCCAGTTGTGCTTGAGACTTGGATTGGAAGATCGTGGTTGAAAAGACAGAAAAACTAGGATCCGTTGATAGGCTATAAGAGGTATTAGATCTATTCTTATTTTATATTCCTATTTGCTATGAATTAATACTATGCACTGATATAGTCAATTATTTTGAGAAAATTTTTGAATGTTCATTGGCCAATCTTCCACTGCGAATATCGTTTTTAAATCCAACAATTGGTACTAGAGTGGTTATATGAGTATATAGTGTTAATTATCTGTATGCATGAGTGGGTATTGCATTATTTCTTATATGTATTTGATGATGAATGGATGAGTTATCATATGATGGATGTATGGTTGATATTTGGTCGTTAATTATATTGTTCCTTAGGTTTTAAATTTTTTAGAAATTTATTTTGATTAGATCAAAATATGTAAAATCTAATTTTGGGGTATAGGATTTATTGTATTTTTTTTTTCCTTGTAATGTACAAAAAAGACGATGCAGATGTTTCTATTTGAAGCCGACCCGATGCCCCAAAGAACTGACACAAAAAAAATTTTAAATATAATATATATTATATATGTATGTTATATATATATATAAATTAATATATATGTTACGGTTTGCATATTAAAAGGAAACGTTTTTTTTAATATATAATATAATATATATATGCAGTTAACATTTTTAAAAAAAAAAAAAAATTGGGCCCAGCCTAGGCCCAAGTCCCAATGATTATTTGATAATCATATGGGGTTGGCTAGTTTTGTAAAACTATTTACAAGAATATCACTTTTTACTAATATGATTTGTAAAAATACCAAAAGAAGAGAAGAGGCCCAAGAAAACTAGCGGATAGCTTTCAGGTATGCGTACCTTTAACCCTTTGTAATTTTATTATTTTATTGGGTTGTAATTTCCTAAGGGACCCGGCCAAATATTATTTTATTTTATTTTATTGTTATATTATATGTGATATGTATAACATGATCATGCATAATAACATGCCATTTATTATACCCACTCTCATTTATGAATGTCATGCATACATATTATATTCATGCTAAAATAGTTTAGTTAGAATATGACTAATTTAATTAGATTAAATAATTAAATATGAATAAAAAAATTGAATAATGTGATTTAAGTTTAATAGTTAAATTTTGGTAATATCACCCTTATTTAATTTAGACTATTCTTATTAATTAGATTAATTAAATTAGCCAAATTATTCTTATAATAATAAATTTAGATTTTTAGAAAATCTAGTAATTTATTTAGGACCAATAAGATTAGACTAATAGTTTAACCTAGAAAATTATATTGGATATAACAACTAGGTTAAATAAAATATTAGATGTTTATTAGTAAAACACATAAGATTTTTAAAAAATGAGTGGGAGAGAGGTATATGACAATATATCCCACGGTCGCCATTATTAATTAAGTACTGTGATATTGGCGCCTAGAGATGCTTAGATTCCGTCCTTCCTACGGAGGGTGTCCATTTAAATTAATAACAAGGATTAATTTCCAACAGATAGAATTTTAGAATGTATTTCAAAATTGACCTACCCTACGACGCCAATTTTGAGTTAAGTTGCTAAAATCTGAAATAATGGGTCACACTCATGAGGATGCAATTAAATTGTTAATAGTGTCTTGACCATAAAACGGTAGTTAATAAATAAAAGAAAATATGAGATATTTTGATGTTTTATTTATTAATTGAGAATGTCTCAATTCAATTAATAATTATATGACTTATCCTACGACGACACCTAATTAGAGAAAATTGAATTACCGTGGAATTAGTAAATAAGTATATGTGTTTACTTGCCTGCATCATGCATCACGTTTACTATTCTGAATTCTTTGTGATATTTATTTTCAAATATGTTGAATGCTATTTTATTATTTAATTTCAGTAAACAGGTCAACCTCGAATCTCATTATCGCTTTACTAGCAAATGAAAAATTAACTGGAGATAATTTTATCAAGTGAAAAAGTAATATGAACATCGTGTAAGTGAAGACTACAAATTTGTGCTTACGGAGGAATGTCCTCCACAACCCGCCGCTAATGCTACTCGTGCTACACGAGAAAGCTATGAAAAGTGGACTCATGCCAATAATAAGGCTCACTGCTACATGATAGCATGCATGACCAATGTGCTTAGAGCTAAGCACGAAAAGATGGAGACTGCTTATGAGATAATGGAGTCTCTCCAGGCCATGTTTGAGCAACAATCTGATCAATCTCGTCATGATACCATTCAAAAGGCTATGAATGCAACGATGAAGAGAGGAACTCCAGTGAGAGATCATATTTTGAATATAATCAATTACTTTGGAGAGGCTGAAGTTCACGGGGCTATGACCGATGACCGCATCCAAGTGAGTATGATTCTAGAATCACTCTCATCTGATTTTCTTCAGTTCAAGAGCAACTATCTTATAAACAAGTTGAATTATATGATGACTCAACTACTCAATGAACTGCAAACCTTTGAATCGATATCGAAAGATAAAGGTAAAGATGGCTCAGTAACTGTTGTTGAAGCAAATGTTGCGGAAGAAAATCCCTCTACCTCTAACAAAAACAAGAAGAGGAAGAGTAAGGGTGCCTCTGGATCTAAGCCTAAAAAAAGCAAGAAGGGCAATACAAGCACCAAGAAGAACAACTCCAAGGACAAAAAGCCTAAGGGAAAATATTTTCACTGCAGAGTTGATGGGCATTGGAAGAGAAACTGTAATAAGTATCTCTCCGAATTGAAAGAGAAGAAGAAAAGTAAATATGATTTACTTGTTTTATAAGCTTGTTTAGTGGAAGAAGATTTATTTTATATATCTCCCTGGATAGTTGATTCAGGAGCCACTAATCATGTTTGTTCTTCTTTTCAGATGCTTAGTTCTTCAAAGGAGCTTGCCGACAGGGAATTCACGATGAGAGTAGGCAATGGAGCCAAAGTTTCGACAAAAGCAGTAGGAGTCATCCGTCTTCATTTTGAGAAATAAATTTTTGTTATTGAACAATGTTTACTTTTTTCCTAGTTTTCTTAGGAATTTGATTTCCATTTCAAGACTATTTGAATAAATGTTTGGTGTTTCTTTTCTTAATAATGAGATTATTATTTCTAGAAATGGTTTAAATATTTGTTCTACAAAAATGGAGAATGGACTTTACATGTTAAGTCCGGACGAACAATCACTGCTTAATACCGAAATGTTTAAAGTAGAATATCCCAAATTTAAAAAGCAAAAAGTTTCTCAAGATGACTATACATATCTTTGGCACCTTAGGTTAGGGCATATCAATCTAGATAGGATAAACAGACTTGTAAAAGATGGTCCTTTAAGAGAGCTAAAAGTTGGCACTCTACCAGTTTGTGAATCTTATCTGGAAGGAAAAATGACTAAGAGACCTTTCTCAGCAAAGGGCAAAAGGGCCAAAGAACTGCTTAAGCTTGTGCATAGCGATGTATGTGGTCCATTAAATGTACAAGCAAGAGGTGATTATGAATATTTTGTCACATTTATTGACGATTATTCATGATATGTATACATGTACCTACTGTAAAGAAAATCTAAAACCTTTGAAAAGTTCAAAGAATTCACAGCAGAAGCTGAAATACAATTAGGTAAGTCATTAAAAACTCTTCGATCAGATCGAAGAGATGAATACCTTAATAATGAATTCAAGGATCACTTGCTGGAGAATGATATTCTATCCCAACTCACAGCACCTGGAACACCACAATAGAATGGTGTTGCAGAAAGGAGAAACCGAACATTGCTTGATATGGTTAGATCAATGATGAGCTACTCTTCCTTACTACTCTTATTCTGGGGTTATGCATTATAACCGTTATTTACATTTTGAATGTAGTATCTTCCAAGTCTATCCAAGAGACACCTTTAGAGTTATGGAATGGGCGTAAACCTAGTTTACGTCATATTCGCATATGGGGGTGCCCAGCACATATACTGAAAGGAAAAACCGGGAAGCTAGAACCACGTATAGAGATTTTTTTATTTGTAGGTTATCCAAAAGGCACGAGAAGAGGTTTACTTTATAGTCCTCAAGAGAAAAGGTATTTGTATCGACAAATACCACTTTTCTAAAAAATGACTATATGAAAGACTTCAAACCTCGAAGTAAAGTTATACTAGAGGAATTACTTTCTGATAAAATCAGATCACAACTAACAACAGTTGTTGAATGACAAAATTATGAGACCATTATTCCATATCAAATTACCTTAGCAACTCGATGTAGTGGAAGGGTTATTAGACCACCTGCTCACTACAGGGAAGTTGGAGAAGTACATGTTGTTGTTTCTGATAGTAGCCAAGATGACCCATTAACAGACAAGCATGCAATGGAAGATTCTGATAAAGAAAAATGGCAAGAGGCTATGAACCAAGAAATGTAATCCATGTATTCCAATTCTGTCTGGGATCTTGTAGATCTACCTGAAGATGTCAGACCCATTAGATGTAAATGGATCTATAAAAGAAAAAGAAGTGCAGATGGAAAAATTGAAACATTCATGGCAAGGTTAGTGGCAAAGGGTTATACCCAAAAATAGGGAGTTGATTATGAAGAGACTTTCTTCCCAATAGCCATGCTTAAATCTATACGTATCCTCTTATCCATTGCCGTATGTTTAGACTATGAAATATGAAAAATAGATGTCAAGATAGCTTTTTTAAATGGCTATCTTGAAAAAAGCATCCATATGGTGCAACCAGAAGATTTTGTAGCTAAAGGCCAAGAGCAGAAAGTTTGCAAGCTACTTAGGTCCATTTATGGACTTAAGTAAGCTTCGAGATCATGTAATCTAAGATTTGATGAGACGATTAAATCTTATAGTTTCGATCAAAATGTTGATGAACCTTGTGTATACAAGTACATCAAAGACAAGAAAGTGATCTTCCTAGTTCTTTATATAGATGATATTTTGCTCATTGGGAATGATGTGGAAATATTATCTAATGTAAAGTAGTGGCTAGCTGAGCAATTCTAAATGAAAGATTTGGGAGAAGTAAGTTATGTATTTGGGATCCAGATTATTCGAGATCGCAAGAATAAACTTTTAGCACTGTTTCAAGCATCTTATATTGATAAGGTGCTCATTCGTTTTTCGATGCAAAATTCCAAGAAAGGACAGTTACCTTCTCGACATGGAGTTATCCTTTCCAAAGAGCAATATCCCAAGACATCTTAAGAGGAGAGGATATGAGACGAGTTCTTTATGCATCTGTAGTTGGCAGCCTTATGTACGCCATGTTGTGTACTAAGCCTGACATAGGGATAGTCAGTCGTTTTCAATCAAATCCAAGATTAGATCACTGGATAGTAGTAAAGCATATTCTCAAGTATCTTAGAAGAACGAGAAATTATATGATGATTTATTCAAGTCAGGACTTGATTACTACTGGTTACACTGATTCTGATTTTCAATCAGACAAAGATACTCGAAAGTCGACGTCTATGTCAGTGTTCACTCTTGGTGGTGGAGTCGTTGTCTGGAGAAGTGTAAACAATCTAGTACTACAGATTCTACTATGGAAGCAGAATACATAGCAGCTTGTGAAGCAGCTAAAGAAGCAGTTTGGCTCAGAAAGTTCTTTACTGATTTGGAAGTTGTTCCAAATATGGATAAGCCACTGACTTTATACTGCGACAATAGTGGAGCGGTGGCGAATTTAAAAGAACCAAGAAGTCACAAGAGAGAAAAGCATATAGAGAGGAAGTATCATCTGATTAGAGAGATAATACATCGAGGAAACGTGGTCGTTATGAAGATAGCATCCGAAAAAAACATTGCTAATCATTTTACAAAAATGCTTCCAGCGAAGACTTTTGAGAGTCACTTGGAGGGTTTAGGATTGAGAGACATGTCTCATCTGCTTTAGCGCAAGTAGGAGATTATTAGAGTTTATACCCTAAAAGCATGTATATTTTGGATATTTGCTGAATTAATAAAATGACATTTTTCTATTTGAATTTATGCATAATTGATATGTCATTAAATATCAGAAAATCCCTAATTTATTTATGTGATAATAAATTTAGCATATAAGTGTTATATACATGAGGATTAAATTTATGGATAATAAACTAAATATAGTCCGTAATAATTAATTAAAGTTTGAGATCTTTAATTAAATATTATTAGTATGGTCTATTAACATTGAGAATGTAATAGTCTTATCTAGACTATTGATGTGTTGACATCACAATGGATGTACTTTATATAATTTGATTATATAGGACTGGACCAGACATGATTTGAATCTTACATAAATTCCGTTAACTGTTGAGAGTTCAAATAATGTCACTAGATGATCATATGTAGATCAATCTTAAGCCTGAGTAGTTATAGACTCTTATTTATAACATTATATTCTTTGATATACTTATTAAAGGTTTGTTTTTAAACAGATCGAAATACTTGTATCTAGGAAACATGATGAGATGAGTAGCTGGGAATATAACTTACAGATATGGAATCTATTCCTTCTATTAGGAAGCTAGAAAGATGATTCCCTTGTGTATTGATTCAGGACTTGAACAGTTTGAGTACTCAATTTATAATAGATTTATAAATTAATTGTTCATTAGAGAATCAATGGTATACAAGGATAAAGATGTAATTGGAGAGGTAAACGGAATATAACCTAGCTCCAATTATGAATTGTCTATGGAGGATTGAACTACATGTAATGATTAAATCGATGGACTGCTCGCTGTTTTGTGAGTAAATTAATTCTGTAATTTCAAGAGTGCAATTCCGGATTTTTATTGGAGTAATACTGGAATTAATAAATTAGATAAATTAATTAAAGAGTTTAATTAATTGTCATAATTTATTGGAGTTTGAATTACAGGTCCATAGGTCCCCAATTTTATTCTTACAAATACTGTACTAGATATTACATTATTTATGTTATTGCACAGTTTGTCTAGATAATAGTTTATCTATATATAATTAATAATTGTTATTAATTAATTTAAATTTATGGAGAGATAAGTTTCCTAATTTGTTTAAATTTTGAATTTAAAAATATCTAATTATCAGATAATTAGATAAACAGAAATTGAGAAACTGACTGAAAGTGAAACACTTTTCTGAATTATTTGCTTGTTTATATAAATATATATTAATTAATTGATTAGATCATATATATATAATTACGTTTATTAAAAAAAAAAAGGAAACTTACGTTTCCAAGTTTCCTAAGTAACGTTTATATATATATATATATATATTTTAATTTGATTAATATATTATTAAAATAGTTTAATAAGTATATATATATATATAAGGTGAAACCATAGCAGAATATACTACGTATTATTTTCTATAGAGCCTCTATAAACTAGAAAAAAAAAAGAAGAGAGTCTTCCTATTCTCTGTAGAGTTTAAAAGATTGTACGCAATGCCCACATATTCATCCAGTTGTGATTGAGACTTGGATTGGAAGATCGTGGTTGAAAAGACAATCCACTGATAGGCTACAAGAGGTATTAGCTCATTTACTATTAATTAATACTATGTACTAATTAATTATTTTGAGAAAATTTTTGAATGTTCCTAAGCCAATCTTCCGCTGCGAAAATCGTTTTTAAATCCAACAGATATATTCTCAATGCCAAGCTACGTGTAACCATATAACTATCGGTAGCCGGATCAGTACTTGCAAGTACGTCGTCCCCTCAAAATACATAACACAAATTGACTGAACCTTTTCATTCGAAACTATATGCTGCAGACCACTTCTTTCCAATGATCAAATGGTAAACGGAAACTTATATGTAATGTTTCAAACTTTTTTGAGGAATGTACTGCATAGTTTTAAGTGAGGTATATTACGTTAGAGTTCATCATTTATCCATCCACTCTTTTGCTGTATCTGCTTACAATGCATCTACCGGCATTGTATCTGCTGGTCTTCTTAGGATTCTCCACTGGGATCGAGATGTGGCAACAAATAGAGTATACCAAGGGAAATTATGAACCGGATCTAAAACATTTTATCTGTCAAATTCTTTGATCATAACGTCACTCTTTTGAACTGAAATATCAACTGTTATTTTATTTTTGTTTTTGTGTAGTTTCATGTATCTATCTCTTATAGGGAGGCTGTTGCTGACTGGGGAAAATATTGTGCTTCTTACTGTCAATGAATCATGATCAATCTTCACAAATAAGGTTGGCTTCGGAAAGTCAAGTGAGGAGCAAGTAAGCACCGTACAGTCCATTTATTCTGATGGAATATTGAATTGAAATCTTGAAGTTACTCAATTTGAAGTCAACAGTGAGAGTAGTCCAAAATTTTAGTTCTAAGGGCTTACACACACACACATATATATATATATATATATATATATATATATATATATTCATGTATGCATATACGCAACATTCAGGAAAGTCTAAAAAATATTACATTTCATTCATTCCCATTTTTGTTTATCAATTTTTTCATTTTATTAATGTTCATTTCCAATGTATTTCGTTCTTTTCTGCTGTTGTATTCTCCTCTTCCAACTGTATTTGGTTTTCATACTTTGTTTGGTTCTCTCTTCACCTCCTTTTTCTTTTTTCTTTCTTTTTTATTTTGATTTATAATTTAACGAAGAACATTTTGAAATTTTTTAGCTAGGACTGGGAATTTTTTGCTGAGAGTTTTGTGACACATAGATAAGGTTTTGGTTTTCATCTATCTATTTTGTGCTTTTGTTGTTCATCCATTCATCTATTTTGTTGTATTTTAGGTAGTAACTAATACCAGGCAGCTTAGGGAAGAGATTATCTAATAGTAAATGACGAAATGCTTTCTATCTATTTTATCCAGATTGTGAGCCTGTGCCCGGTATTACTTTAGCTTATCATGCTTTGGAATGCTATTAGATTAATTGTGTATTAAATGCAATACATTAATTTTGGAGAATTGCTTATTTTAATCAAGTTAACATTTGTACAGAAGGAGAATTGTGTGAAATCCCGAACGCAAACCCACTTTGGATAATTTTAAGTGTATCTATTTTGTGGATTGAATTTATTTGACAATTTTTGATGTGTTTCTTTCTTTTTTTTTTTCTCAATATATTTTTCCAATTTTATTTAACCAGATATTGAGTCAAATGAGTGTCTTGAAAGGAATATTGGCTGCTGGGGAAACAAACATTTTAAGTTAACTGCATCCAAGTTGTGTAGAGAGATTTGATGATTTGGTTTCGCAATAGTCTCATTCTCAAAATTATCTATTAGGATTTTGAGTTTTAGTCGTGTATTGATTCATTTTCCCCCCCTTGAAATTTGTTTGCATTGTATATGTGAAGAAGTTTGTGAGTTCCCTATTGTGAGTGTTGTGCAGTATGGAACCAACGATTATACATCTTCTCAAGGTACAGACATTTCTATCTGACACAAAGTTTAGGAATTCTTTTATGCAGCAAAACTTGGTGATTTTTGCAGAAGATAGTTCAACTTGTATGTGGCGAGAAATATTCCCCTAAATTCTAAACTTGGGTACTAAAATTAAGACAGAGTTATATGAGTGTTTGTGGTAACTCTTGATCTCTGAATTTTATAGATTACATCAACATAACATAATTGAGCATAAAACTTTAGGGCAGAACATATATATATAGAGGTAGGTATTTCAGTTAATTATATACAGAAGTTGGTAAATGACTAAATATTAAAAGCTACTGAAATGTGAATAGATATAATAAGAGGTGCTGAAGTAGATGTACACAGTAGATAGAGAAAAAAGGATATTTATTATTATCATATTTGAAGATTACAAGAATTACCAAAACGTAATGGTTGGCCGTTTTGTATGGCTCAACTCTTATAGAGTTCTCAAAAATAAAATACTCAAAATGCATGTATGATTATGTGAAAATATAAGCTTAGGATCATAAGTAGGTGTTACTGTTTATGTGATTGTGATAATGCATGCATTACTAGAATATAATAAAGAGGTGTATATAGGAAAAGTAGAGTAGAAAGACTTAGCTTGGAGGACTTTCAGTCCATTAAAGAGTAATGAGGCTTAGGGTTGACTGTTGCTCATGTAGAAGTGCGTTGATCATGCATGCAATAGTAGATAAGTCTAGTTTCTAGTATGAATATGTTGTAGAAATGGTGTTTTTAGACAAAGAAAATGCTTTAGAGTGACATGCAAGGGTTTTAGGATTAATCCTATCCTATTAACTGGGAAGCAATTTTTAGGAGCTGCAGTAACAAGAATAACAGAAAAGAGAGAGAATGGCTGAGAATTGATGGGTATTTCAGGTCTGGTTGTCATGATCTGGTATGCATAGATTTGCCTCTATTTATAGGCTGCTTTGCTTAGTGGCTAAGCTGAAGGGGAGTCGAGAATGATTCTTGTTGGCGAAAACCAGCTTTCCCTTGTCCCCTTTAATGGTTTCTGCACCTAGTATTGGCTGAAAATCAGCCAATCCAGCCAAGTTAATCACCATAAAATTGCTAAACAACCCCCCGTAAAATTTTTACAAATTATTCTGGGCATGTTCCTGCTGTTGCCACATGGCCAGTCTCAATGTGAAATCATGTTCCAAAACTACCAAACCACTTGGTTTGGTCTCTTATGTTTCTGCATGTAAACAGCGACTCTTTCATTGATTGTTACAAACGTAGTCCTTCTAGAGACCCCTAAAAGGGTTAAAGGTATAGGTTAAATACCCTAATCGATAACCTCTAAATTTCCTCTATTTCTTCTGTCTTTTCCCCTGTTTCTTGGTCTGAACATATGTTGCTAATGTTAATAATGAATACAACGTAATTAACTCATTTTAGTTATATTCTTGGAACTCACCCAAAAAACAATAGGCATTGTCATTAGTAGGCCTTCGATGTACAATAACAAATTATTCAGCGGTTAATGTTGCTGTTGCTAAAAGTTGATCTAAGTTTTTGTTTCCTCATGCTTCTGTCATAATCTAATCCTAGCAAAACCAGTTGGCTACGTCCCGGAAAAATGAAATCCTTGATGGATTATGTTGTTTACTTCGCATGATTAGCAAAAGGTTATGGAGCATACTCATATCACGGTCTACGTTATTTTTAGGTGGAAAAAAGGACACATTATTCATATTCTTAAAAACAAAGGTTTCATATTCTTGAAAACAAAAGGTTATGAAGCATACTCAACATAATGTCTTTAGACTAATAGAGATATTTCCAATGTAGAAGATCTAAATTTGCTTTCAGTGTTATATTGTTTTGTTTGTAAGCCATTGTTTTTGTCAATTACTTCCTGTTTGTTGTGTGACTGCATTGTCCTGTTTCATCACTAGTCAAACTTTTGTTTTGCTTATTGATCTGGGACCGGGAAGAACATCAACATAATAACAATAATAAATTATGCTACAGAATTTATAGGAATATCTTTATAGGAGTGGTAGGATTTCCCTAGCTTATATGGGATCATAGTAGTAAGATGGATGATGCCATTGTGTATCCATCCTTCGTGGCTTGTTGCTCTGCCTTTTGACGATTGAATAGGGAATTATTCATTGGCTCTTCTTGGAACTATACCTCCATGACCCATTCCCTGAACTTATATTAATATATAAAATCACAAACCCTTTCAAGCCACGTAAGTTCTCTTTGGAAAAAAATTTTGAACGGAACAGGAACGGGAAAAAAAAAAATAGAGGAGCATAGAAAAAGTGAAAATTTTGTCATGCTTGGATGTCAAGGAATTTTATTATTTTTTTTTAGTGGAACCCTGCTAGAGGTGAAATTCATTTATTAAAAAGGTGGCAAAGGGAGATCGTCCACAACGGTACTTAAGAGCTAGTGTGGGGTCTCTTCATGCCGTATAAAGGTGCCATGCGAGGCTACAGTCCATTTGGCCAAAAACTAGGCCGCATTATTACAAGTCATGTGAACAAACTTAACGGTACTTCCCGGAATTAAGAGTAAGATGTTTTGGGTATCATTTATAATAATTCCTATATCGGCTAAAGACGTTGTTTGGCTATTCACAAGGCTAACCAGTTAGAGGGCATCCGACTCTATTAGCATGGGGACCATGCCTGTTTCTTTGCACAAGAGATACCAAAACGCAGGGCGATGGCTTCAGCGATTCTTGCAGGGTAAGCTATTTTGATATTAGAACAAAATGTGCTCAGGACTTCTCCTAGGCGGTTCCTAATTATACCGCTGATTCCTATGCAGGCCCCTTCCTCCTTAACAGCAGCATCAACATTTAATTTCAGCATAGAGACAGGAGGTGGTTGCCAATGGGTCTAGCAGCGGGGGTGAGTAGTCTTTGAGGCAACCATGGGGGGTATTAACTCTATTTTTTGGATACGATTATCGTATTTCTGGTTGAATTTATGGATGAAATCATTCCACGACATTTCTATGATATTTCTTCTCATTTTGACTGTCTCCCACTAGTATTGTGCATCATTCTTTAGAATATAGGACACACATAATACCTTTTCATGGTCATTAAGATTCATAAAGTCTATGATGATTTAGATTGATCTTCCAAAGTTTGGATGGTTTACTCTGACTGTCCGTCAGTTTGAGGGTGGAAAGCCGTGCCAAAATTTAGCTTTATACCTAAGGTTTGTTGAACTTTTCTCTAAAAAGTGGAGATGAATCGACTGTCGCGATCAAAACTGATCTTTCGTGGTATTCCATGTAGTTTGACTATCTGAGCCACATATAATTCAGCTAACTTTTCCAATAAGTAAGTAATTTTTATTGGTAGAAAGTGTGCTGATTTAGTTAGTCGGTCCATAATCACCCATCTTACATCGCATCTTTTTGGCATTCTTGGTAATCCAACTACAAAATCTATAACAATATTCTTTTATTTCCACTCTGAAATTTTAATTGGTTGCAATTCTCCAGCAGGTCGCTTGTGTTTGGCTTTGACTTTTTGACAAGTCAGGCACTTTTGTACGTATTCAGTAATATCGGTTTTCATTCCATTCTACCAAAAGTGTTCCTTTAGATCTTTATACATCTTTGTCGCACTAGGATGGACAGAATAAGGGGTCTCGTGTGCCTCGGAAAGGATCTGATTCCTCATTTTGGCATCGTTGGGTATGCATAATCTACTATGCAAGTTAAGAATTCCGTCAGAAAAGAGACTGAACTTCGTCTGTTTTCCTTCTGCAATGTCTTCTTTAATTCGTACTAAGACAAGATCGAGCTCTTGGGTTTCCTTTATGTTCTCAAAAATGTTTAGTTTAAGACTTAACACAGACAATTTACCTATTATTAACTCTAAACCAACGTTATTTATATCTTCTTGTTTGCCTTATCCGAGTGGTATAAGATTTTACAATCATAAGCATTCACTAATTTCAGCTATCTACGTTGCCTCATGTTCAACTCTTTCTGAGTAAATATGTACTTTATGCTTTTATTGTCAGTGTAAATTCGACATTGAGCCCTATATAAATAGTGTCTCCAAAATTTGGGAGCGAATACTATATCAGCAAGTTCTAGATCATGAATTAGATAATTCTTCTCATATTCCTTAAGTTGTTGAGAACCATATGCTATGACCTTTCTATTTTGCAAGCTTTGTCCATTTGTATTTCTTCCTTTTTTTTTTTTTAAATAAAAGCCGTGAGAGGTGGGGACAAAGTCCCAGCAAGCCTTCCACAAAACGATATTGATCTTGTTTGGTAATTTTAGGTGGTAGAGACGCCTTCACCAAGCTGAGAAAGCAGAAGAAGATGTGGGGATTGTTCTAGCTTTTAGTGCTTGGGTAATTTTATATCCACCTTTAACCAAGAAAGCTCCGCGTGTGTTGTAGTGCCACATTAGACAATCATCAAATGATCCATCACCTAGCGGAATATTGCTAATAATCTCACAGTCCACACTATGGAACAAGTCTTGTATTAGTTTTTCATTCCATCTGTGTTTCTGTTCTCAATAAGGAGGTCAACAGTGCTGTCAAGAGGTAGTGACAGGGGCGGAAGGAGTGGGGTGTATGTATCTATCTCTCACTGTAGATTCTTACTTGCTTGTCATTTCCTATCCACCATCTGGAACCGTTTTCAATAATGGCACTGCCCCCGTAGGATACTGTACAAAATAAAAGATGGTCTCTTGACCAGCTTTGTTTGGAGGTTAATGTAGATAATAATAAACTAAGGCATAAATTAAACAATTAATTAAAATATATGCTAGAAAAATATAATTACCCCAAATTTCTACCAATAATTACAACCATTTGATTATTTGATTTCATTTCTTGATTTCTTTTGTTAGAAATCAGCTTTCACTTTTTTTAACGGAGATTTAACTTTTTGTTAAGTTTTTTTATTTGAGTTATTTTCTCAATTAATGCTAAATAAATAATTTATTACTTCTATTAATAGTGAAAATGTTTGTCAAATAATTCAATTCTAATTGCTTCTATTAATATAATGAGAAACAGTTTATCAAAATAAATATATAACAAGAAATTTTGTCAATTAATACCAAATAATTGCTCTTTTTCAAAATTTTTTTCCTATCAATTTTTCTATTAAAAATCTACTATATTGTAACTTGTTTTTTTATGTGTAATATATATATTTTTTTCAATTTTATAAAATACTTACTTATTTTTTATATGAACAGTGCTATTTAGAACGAACATGCTATTTTTCAAGAATATTTATATGATTTGTTTGGGTTTATTGTTAACTTGTCAATTTTCTTTATCTGTTTTTTTAAATTAAAATTACATATATCATATTGCTGCAAAAGCTCTAGAACTAACTGGACTAGTTGTGCGAGATGGGTTTAAAAAACATAACCTTAAGTGCCCCTGTGGCTCTCTTAGGAGTGGACTCGTATGTGTGCATGGGCTAGTCCCATAGATGCCATGGAGGACAACAATTACTGTGACATTGATAAGCTCATCTCACAAACGTCTGACCTGCACTGCTTTGATGAACCACTGGAATTAGAGACCTGCGAGGTTGAGGCCGAAGTGAGAACTCAAGTTCTAGCGGTTGCAAAGATCCCGTCAATCAAACATTATTTGGTGAACTTCGTCAAATCGGTCCTAGCCCAGATCTGAAGCATACTGAAGGGTTTGAGGATTGCAGAGTTGGAACGCAATAAGTTTTCCATTATTTTCCCTTTTGTCCAAGAGAAAAAGTGAACCTTGGAAAAGGGTCCTTGGGCCATAATGTTTTTACAATTTTGAGGGTTAAAAACTATAGAGATAGAGGAGGCAAAGGGAGTTATGCTAGAGGAGAACACTAGAGAGAAACACCCAGAATTCCTAGAGAAAAGAGAGCATTGGAGCTGAAATTTGGAGAGGATATACTTAGAAGAGATTCTTGAAAGATTGAAGGCTTGAAGTTTATCTTCATAAAATTTTTTCTCTTATTTCACTCTATCCTAATCTTGATAGAAATTTGTATTGAGAATTCTATGTTTTTATTTATGGATTTCTTGTTAAGATTAGTAATGGATCCATCTATGTTGACCTAGATTTTATATACTAGGGTTTAACATAGTTTTGTTTGCATTATGATTTGAGTATTTTGTTGATTATTAGTTTGTGTTTCATTTACAATTTATTTATGTTTGTCTACATTTAATGCTTTTAATTGATATAGCCAATGAATTAATTGATCTTAGATTGTGATATTTATGCTCGGGAGAGATTGATTTCGTAGTCTATAATTGAGAAACATAGTCTAGGTTATCGTAAGACATGGAGGAGATCGATTCCTAGATAATCATCTTAGGATTTAGATTGTCATGAGACCAGGAGGAGATTAACATCTTGATTGCTAAACTTAATGAATGTGTGAATAGACAAGTTAGATAGGAATATTAAACACCTAGGAGAGGTAATGAGGTTAAACTAATTTCCTTAATTATTTTATGGTGTGAAACTAACTAACAATTTCTTAATATGAGATCTTAGGAACATTAAGGCGAAGTTAAGTTCGTAGTATATTTGTCCATAGAATTTTCTATATTTATTCATGTATTTATATTTAAAATTCTAGTATATTTGTCCATAAAAGTTTCCATGTTTATTTATGTATTTATATTTACAATTCTATTTAATTAATTTTACAATCAATTAATTTTGTTGCATAGAAAAAATTAGATTACGATAATTATGTAAATTACCAATGAAATAAATAACCATTCTCGTAGGATCAAGAATTTCATATTTATATTTATAACTTTATTATTTGTACACAATCCGTGCACTTGTAATTAATTTATACATATATGAAATCATAAGCTTTTGGCGCTATATATGAGATGTTTTAGCTCTTAATTAATAAATCAATAAATTTTGATATATTAAAAATAAAAAATAATTATTTTTTAAATAAATTTTAAAATTCAGTCATTATTTAACAATATTTGAAAAACGACTAATTTTAAAGGGTATTCCCAAATTCGATCATTTGGCTTAAAAGCCCCCGTACATATGCTCTCCTCTCCTTTCCACTCAATTAGAGGACTGGGCTTTTGTCGTGGACTTTGATTGTAATGGCCTAATCTAGTTCCTAGGATCGGTTAATGAAGAATAAATGTTACAAATTAGAGAATTTGTGATACCTCTTTACACTTTAATTTATTAAATGCCCATTTTTTCTGTTTTCATAGCTAAATAGTCGTATATATATATTTAGAATTGGTATATAAATACTTATTTACCAGTTTTTAGTCTATGTATTGAGTTTATAACTTTTAACACAGTGTATACAATGATATATCGATTATTTTGCTGTGACATTTAAATATGAACATTTTCTTAAAATATGTCCAAAATTGAGTTGTTTTGCTAAATGACCCTACAAATTATGTTACGCTTTAAGAAATAAGGGGAACTACAGCTCACTTACAGTGGGCTGGGTTATGGTTTTGTCTAAGAATTAGAGCACAAATGTTTGTTTATTTACTTTGTGGATTATAATTCTCATATTATAGATATAGGAGTCAATTATTGTATATTTAGTAAATAACCGATTTACGACTTAACGTTTTTAGTAAATAATTGGTTTATTTTCAAGTTAGTGAATAACTACTTACCTCCTCCTTTAAAAAACAATAAGATAAATTTAAGTGAATGACCAACATTTTAAATTTCATAAAGTAGATGCCTATTTTTTAAATTTTATAGCTAAATATTTAAGTATATATATTTTTACTCTTGGTAGATAAGTATATCTACTAATTTCAGTTAATATATCGAGTATATAAATTTTTATGCTTGGTTCACACTTAGTATATAAATATATATATATTAGATATTTTACTATAACATTTGCAAAATGAGCATTTACTTAAATTGGGCTCAAAATTCGGTCATTTTGCTATAAGATCCAATAAGAACACTATTGTAGAATATTAGCGAAAAATATAAATGATATACCACTTTATAATAGTAGTAAATAAGTAATCTATTAGTACTAAATAGTAATATATCATCATATATCACTGATAAATGAGTGATATTTTTTTAGGTCATGGTAAATAAGTGATATACTATTTTATAATCATGGTAGATATTATTTTATCAATGTTATGATGGTAAACATGACACTAGAAATAAATTATATTTTTTGATGTCATGGTAAATAAATAATATCATTTTCTAATTGTGATAAATAAATAATTTACTAAAGATATAAGGGTAAGTATGCCACTTAATATTATTAGTAAATTTTTTGAGATCATGGTAAATAAGTGATGTACTAATTTATAATAGTGATGAATAGATAATTTACCAAGGGTATAATGTTAACCTTAAATTCTTACAATTAAATGAAGAATATACTTCCTAAAATAAAAAATGGATATCTACTGTATATATCCTCAAAAGTGGGGTATTTTTGAACAAGCTTCTAAAATCTGTAGTGAAAATTACGCCTAATATCCGTTTTTTAAAACTTATTTCAAAATTACACTTTTTAATTTTTCTTTCAAAAATAATCGTTTTTATGGTCCACAGTTCTTATGCAAAATATGAGTAGTCCACATTTACAATGTAAATTTTATCCATAAGGTACATATTTTATGTGTAAAATATGAATGGTACACATTTTAAAATGTATGCTAATTTTTAGTGTAATTTTTATTCATGAAATGTAGACCACGATATACATTTAATACATAAAATATATACCGTGGTATACATTTCATGTATAAAACAGTGGTGCTCTACATTTTTCCAAAAAAAAAGTATAAAAACGGGTATTTATAAAATAAAAATAAAAAATAGTATTTATAAAAATATAGTTTTGAAAAAGGTATTTATGAACTTTTCCTAAATCTGTAGTCACCAGTTTGGCCCAATGGTGCATGCATATGATATTAAGGCTTCAAAGAAGAGGATCATCACAAAATGATGATTTATGGTTGCTAAGAAAACCATAACGGGATCAAAGTAAAGAAAACTGGAAATTCAAGTGATAGGGAGTTAAATTGAAATTGGAAATATATATTTAAAAAAATACTTGGCAATATATATATGTTGATGGAGGTTTTGTCAGCAATAAATTTAGAAAAAATTACGAGATGTGGCTTGTGTGAATTGGGTTATTAATCAAAGCAAATAAAGAGGCAAAGATTTTATAGTGGTTCAGCCCCGAAAAAGATGAGCTTACGTCCATTATTTTTCACTATTTTCTGAAGAATTACAGGAATGCAAAATTACAATGGGTTGTCCGGAAAGAAGAAGAAAACAGTCTTAAGAATTCATTAGCTTCTCTAGATTCGGGAAAAGTCTCTCTCCCCCACCGAAACATTGAACTCCCTTTATATAGATGAGGGTAACTCAATGTTCCTAATTGTGAAAATAGGTAACTATACAATCGGGTAATACAATTTGAGTAACAATATAATTGGGTAACCACTTAAATTGGGTAACTGGTCGAACTTGAAAGAGAGACTTTTGTTTCCTTTTTCTTGTAGGTTACCCGTTTGACGAAGCAGAGACTAGTTTCCTTTTCTTTCGGGTTGCACATAACTCCCGCAGTGGAAGTCGCATGTAACCTATTCGGAGGAGGTCGCACATAACTTATGCGATGGTGGTCTCATGCAACCCTTTCGGATGAGGTCGCACTCAATCTTACTCATGCGATCTAACATAGGATTTTAGACCGCACAATAATTACCTTTTTGAATAGATGCAATTTTCTAAACCTAAATGGTTAATACCTTTCAAAACGATTTAAAAAGAAATATGTTTGTCGGAGAGATGAACAAGACTTCATCACTTTTTTTTAAATATGATAAAAATACCAAAATATCCTTATAAAAATTAGATTTTTACATCTTCTCTACCGACAAACTTGATGATTTTAGCGAGTTTCCACCCATACTAGAGCTTCGAAGATAAATAATCATTTCTGTATTTGTTTTCTTTAATTGTAACCTTAACCAATTTTTATATTAAGATTTATGGAATTCATGTAAATATTTTTGGAATATATGTTTTTTTGTTCATGAAAGTTTGTGAGGAGATTAAGTGAATGCATAAAGAGGAGTAAATGAGTTATGTGGAGTCAGAATTCGGATTGTAAATTTCAAAAAGAAAAGTTGATATTTTTGTAAGTCATATTTATAAAAATGATATTATTGAAATCTGGCATGTTGTTGGGCCTAAGTCTGATGTGAATAACAATGGGCCGAGTATGTTAAAGTTGGTATTTTTATAAATAAATCTAAAAAGTTGATATTTTTCTAATTCAAATCAAAATGTGGTATTTTTGCAAACCAATATAGCATTGAGCCAAAAGTCTGTTGCTGTTAAGATTGGACCTCGGGCTGAATTAAGAAAAGTGGTATTTTCTGAAAAATTTCTGAAAAGATGGTACGTTTTATAAATAATCAATAAAGTTGCTATGGTGCAAGTATTTTCAAAAATGTGGTATTTTTGTATCTTGCAGAAATTAAGATCCAATTAAGGCTCAGACCTCGAAACAATATTTCGACTTCAAATTTGGATTTACTGAGATCAAGAGACGAGTTTTGATATATAAAATTGATATGTTTCAAAGTGATACAAATTTCAAGATACTAAGCTAGTGACTAGTCTCATTTTGCATGCCAAAGATCGAGTTTCGGCATGATCCCAAATTAGTCGAGTTATATATCTGACCTAACTAATTTTGATGCTAGGAACACAGTGATGATATCCATTTTGCCATTTAAGACTCCATCGGACTAATTGCCCGTCAAAGCGAGCGAATGAGATTTGTGAATATACCTTCCATGAATCAAAATAATCAACGGAAGTTTCTACAAGCGTCGATCCTAGTTTTATACCTATTTTAATTTAAATGTGCATTATGACTGATTTGTCCTCAAAAGTTTGAACATCACATTTTTTTTTGGCTAAAAAAAACGAGAAAAAAACCAGACTCAGCTTTTCACTTTTCCTTGGAAGCCCAAAACCCACAAAGCCATTTTTGAGTGAATACCCAAAGCCATTTATTTTTGCCAAAGTAAGATCATTAAGCTAGACCCAGATCAGACTGATAAATACCCAGTTGACCCATACACTGATTGGAAAGAAATATTAAAGAACACTTCTTTTGTTCTCTCTTTTGGCTTTTATCGGTAAAATACAAAAAGAATTACACACATATTAGTTAGAATGTGAAACTATAAATTATACTTACAAACTCTCATACAAGTGCATATAATCACAAGTAATATAGATATGAAAGTAAAATGAGTATCAAACCCATAGGGATTGATTTCACATTTAATGGTAGATATTAAAATTATTCAATCCTAACTTTATCATAAACAACTGAATTATAGACTTTAAAGAAATAAAATAAAGGAAACTACACTATCATGTAAATAGATGAAAGCAAGTAATAAGAAAAATATCTAGGTTTACTAATTCTCCAACCGTCCTTTAAACACACAATCTCCCACTTCCCTCTTAAATTAATTAATCTATTAGAGTTGTCAACCTAGAATTCAAATGTATTCACAAACTCCTTTCCAAGATATAAGTGAAAAGATCTAGACAAGCTAATACGTAACTCCTAATATAAATTGACTACATTCATTAAGTTTAATAAAGTATTTCTAATCCCCTCTCAAGCTCATAGAAATTTTACTCAAAAATCTATTTAGTAATGAATTAAATAGAAGTAATAAGCATAAGGTAAGACAAATAACTCAACAATAGATTTGATTAATGAAAGAGGAAAGAAATAAACAAATACAAGTTACTAGGTTGGTTCACATAGTAAAACTAGACAAAGAAATATTTAGTTCATAATAAAAATTAAGAACAATGACATCATAATCGAATGAATTCAAGAAACATAAAATCAAAGAGAGAAAAGTTATAGAATTATCCCTTAGAAAAGCGTGAAAGTGTTCAAGAAGATTGTCAACCTCCTCTTCCAAGCTTGGCTCTTGCTCCCTTGAATCCTCTCTCTAAGATTTGTCTCAACTTCACTACGCTCTAAATATAGAAAATACAAAGAAAAACTCACAAAAAAAATGAAAAAAAGATAGCATGAACAAAGGGTGATGTTGATGTTGTGGAGGAAATCAAGAAATAGAGGATTGGAGCATGTATTCATCTTTTTCTTCCTCTCCTTCCATGACTGTATCTATATCTTTCTCTCTATCCCAACATGCCTCTTTCAACCCTAAAAATAGGGTTTTAAAGAAGTGGCTCGTGCAAACCTAAAGTATGCCGAATCTGGACCTTTGGATAGTTAAAAAGTTGATCTCGGCCGTCAATTATTGACCCAGGACACAGGAGGTGGCGTCGCAGCGCCATTTTTAGTGTTACGTAACCAAACTTCCCGAGAGTTGGCATTACAGTGCCACTTTTCTGCCGGTTTGGCACCTTGGCTTCTCGTGTGTGCTATTTCTTTGTTTGAGCTCTGATTGCCTCATTTTAATTGCGTTACGACCATATCAGATTCAAATTTAATTCAACAACATACATATTAGCTTAACCTAAAATAATATCATTCAACCTTTATTCCTTGCGCATATCAATTATCTTTATTAAATTATTTTGAGCTATGTTATATTATGCGAGGATGAGTGGAGTGAGATTAAAAAAAAAAACAGAGTTTCACATTTATTAATGAAAGAAAGAAATAAGATTTGGGGTATGTAACTTAACAAAAAAAAAACAAATATAAGTGTTTAGTTATGTTTTGATGGAAGAAAAAGAAATTTTGATTTTATTAGTGTGTTACTTGGTTTGTGAAAGAATAGCTCTAAATGAGTCTTAGAGTTAATGTGCTTAAGGGTGATTTGAGCTCACTTTACCTAAATTATTATACCTTCACCTAAGTAACATTACAACCTTAATAAAGACCTTTAGATCCTTGGTGTTGTGTTTATCTACATTAGTAGAGATAAATTTGAAAAGCAAATTTATGGAATTTGATTGTTACCTTTGAGATTTTGTGCTTAACATATGTTTGCATAAACTTATCTAGATTTCACACAATGATAGGATAAAGATATTTATACACACATGCGGAAAATTCGATTTGGGATGGGACATGCTCTTGAGTTATTCTTAATACCTATCTAATATTTGTACTTTTTTTTAAGTTATGTTATTTTACGAGTATTGAGGAACTAATCAGAAATCATTAGTGCCGGTATATTATATCTTGTCTATCTTTAGGTATTTTTCTTTTTGCTTGAGGACTGACAAGATCTTAAGTTTTTTGGTATGTTAACTCCATAAAATTGGAGTTATCTAATACTAATTTATCTTAAGTTCTGCTAAATTCTTATTTATATTAACTTGTTTCAGTTGTTTTTTTTGTTGTTTTGTGGTTTTGTGTGTTTTGTATATAGAAGAATAAAATAAAGGTGTTTGATACAAAATAAGATGAATTTGTGCCTCACACGTGGATCTTTTCAACCATATGTCATTTTCTTTATTTGGTCTTTCATTGACACTTAACACATTTAAGTTTTGTTCCATACTTACAACATCATCATCATCTACATTTCTCTCCTCGTAGAGAGTGTTAGACTCATAAAAAATAACATGCATAGATTCTTTTATCACTTGTGTTCTTTTATTGAAACCTCTCTAGACTTTACTAGTAATAGAATAGCTAAGAAAAAAACCAACATCAAATTTTGAATCAAATTTTTCCAAATTATCTTAAGTATTCAAAATAAGATATTTACAACCAAAAACTTTACAATAGTCAATGTTAGATTTTCTATCCTTCTAAAGCTCATAAGGTGGTTTGTTCAAAATTAGTCTTATCATAACTCTATTAACGATATGACAAGCAGTGCTTACTAACTCGCTAACTCAGTCCAAAAATATTTTGGCAAATTATTTTTATTTAGTATTCATTTAGCTATTTTTTGTAAATTTCTATTTTTCCTTTCAACTACTCGTGGAGTTTTAGGTGCCGAAAAATTATGGTCAAAACCATTTTATAGCAATTCGGCGTAATGTGTGTACAATAACATGTGCTTATTAGTGTTGATGAGAATGGAAAATTACGACAGGAATAGCACTGGTTCTTTTCATTTTGTTTCATAGTGGGTTCAGTTATACAATATTCTTTTGTTATGGGATAACCGAGGCCATCGTAAGATCTGTATGTGGTAAAATAGGGGACTGGTTAGAGGTCAAAGCAGATACAGACGGGCGTCGTTGGGGATGATTTGCTAGTACTAGAATAAGATTTGATCTGTTCAATTTGTTTAAACATCATATAAGGGTGCGTCTGGGGAAGAATGCTTAATGTTTTTGGACAGAATTAAAGTACAAACAGATGCCTGATTTTTGTTTCATCTATGGACGAATCAGACACGTTTTCAAGTACTGTAACGCAAAAGTGGATGACAATCTCAGGCTGTCCGAGAATTTCCAATATGGAAATTGGCTTAAGGCGACGTTGGTTCGCCAAATAGGTGCATATGGGGACTGAGTTTTTTATTCTCCTCAAGGAGTTCATAAAGTCTCTGGTAAGGGAGACAAGTTCATGGGTCTAAAGTTATATCAATTCCAGTTGGTGGCAACCCTTCTCATGGCACTATGTGAGGGAACAGGCGAGGTAAGTTTTCTTTAGAAAGTTCCCAACACTGCGATGATGAAAGTTTTTAAAAAAGAATTTATCTGAGAGGCTGTGATGACAAAAGTTTTAAAAAAGAATTCATCAGAGAGAAATGTTTTGGTCGACTTTTTTTGGAGAGACGATGGGATTCATCTTTTGAGATTACTTCCACATCTCAGGTGACAAAGGGGAGAATTTTTTCAATTGATAGTGAAGAGAGCTCATGTCACGACCCGAGGCAGAGTGGCAAAATGGGTATTTTATAAAATAGAAATACTAAAATGAATTTTAAAAATAATAAAAAAATTTAATTTTTTAAGTTAGCCTCGAAAAAATGATTAATTAAAATAAAATCCACCACAATTATGCGTCACTCATTAAACATAGACTGTGATTAAAATATGTGTTAAATAGTTATGCATGATTTCATAAGTAAACGTAGACATAGGTTATACAAATCATATCCAAATCCCACAAATAAGTTTACTCAGTTATATTTAAATTTAAATTCTTACTCAAGTATATATTTCATAAGCCATATAAGAATTTACCAAAATATAAACAATCTAGTAAACTTGCAATGTCTCGATTTAGATCTCCCAATCCAAATCACACTAAGTGCTACCGTAGGGGAAGAAGGTTAGTAAGCTAAAGCCCTGTAAAGAATCAATTACAGGTTTTTATATATAAGAAATATACTCATGTTGAAGGTCATGCATGGTTAGTGATCCATTCAAAACAGTTTACAAAATTCAAGCAGAAATCACAGTCCAAAGATTGAAACATTCCAAACAATTATAAAACATCCATCAAAATCAATACATATTTATTCAAGCTAACATATAACTATATATGCAATCATGATGTCTGAGGTGTCTTAGTAAGTCACCCGTAAGTTCGAGTCACCTATAAAAGTGACCGTAAGTCTGAGCACCTAACGTGAGGTACTGTAATTCTAATGACTGCGTAAGTATAAATATGCAGGCAAATGATATATGAATGACAGAATAATAATATGCACCATTTCCACAAAATTACAAAAAAATCATGTAGTATTCTTTAATTGAACCATTTTTAGTCCTCAAAACTGAGTTCTCAAATCATTTTGATTTTCTAAAAAATTTGGCAGCACAACGGCAGTTTTTAATGACAACACAAAAATCCAATTTTCATGCAAAAAAAAGTTCAAAACAGAATATATGACATGCCAACCAATATAACATGCCTTCGAGATAGTTAAATCTCAAATCAGGTCAAAAATATATGTAAACAAAATTTTCACAAATTATTTTACGAAATTCTATATTTATTGAAATATATAAATGTATAAATTAAATTAGTTTTAGAATCAAATAATCGAATTCCTACCTCAATCGAGTAACTAGATAGTGCTACAGTGCTATAGATAGCGTTTGACGTCGTTTGGTGGCCGTTCGAAGGGTTGGGCATCATTTTCAAACCTTCGATCACTTGTTTGAAAATTCGATTTTCAAACAGAGCTTTAAATCATGAAACGGACTTTATCATTGAATTTTTACCTTCCAAAATAGCCATGTTAGATATTTAATTAGATAAATTTAGGTTATGAGACAAGATTCAGCCCCTGGCATGTAAAACGAGACAAATCTCTAACCTTATCTCGAAATTCGTGTCACATCGATACATAGTGATATTTTATATCAAAGTTCACCTCTCGATCTCACTGAATCAAAATTTGAGGTGAGAACTTCATTTTGAGGCCTCTATCCTTAAATGGGCCTATAATCTGAAAGTTTCAAAGATATCATTTTTTTGAAATATTTAGAAAAATATCATCTTTTTAATTTGATAATTAACATGTCTTCGAATAAGACATCACAAAATCATATTTATTCTTGTCTCAATCTCACTTTTCATACCGCATAATTTTCTGGGCCTAATTAATTATTTTACGAAATAATTACAAATGTATCATAAATTAAATAATAAAATATGGCAATAGTGACAAGATGCTAACCGAAGTTGTGTTGACGACGATGACTGGTTGTAGGAGATCGGCGATGACAAGACAAAACTTTACATGTTGGCGGTGTAGTGCTATGACATAAGACGACGAGAATCTGGCTGGAAAACATCGACGGTAGTGTGTTTTTTGAAGGAGTATATCTTCATCAGCGGGACTCGGATTTTGGTGTGACTTGGCAGGTTTTCTTCGTCGTCCTCTGTCGAATGACGCGAGCTGGTGCATCGACTGATCTTGGTAGCGATGTGACAGATGTGTCAAATGGCTGTGAGCTCCGTTAGTTTGGTTCTTCAGGGGTTTCGAGGATTAAAAAAAAAAAAAAAGAAGAGCATGGGAATTTAAAAACAAATTCTAAAACTGTTGCACATGTGTCACAGTCCAAGTGTGTGAGGACTATTTTGTTTAATTACAATTTGACCCAATTTTTCAAGGTTTCATTCAATTAAGCCCTTCTAGTTTACAATTTAGCCATTAACTCAAAACTTTTCATATTTTAATTCTGAATTCGAATTTTTTTTTTTTTGAAAAATTGGGTCAAAAGACCACGATACCCTTACAAAATTTTGGGGTTTTACAGTTAGTGCTGTAAAGGGAAGTGAGCATTTGTTGAAGAATAAGAAGCCTATTGTTAGCCTGGTGCACTATGATAGCTATACTCATGATGCCTTTTTGTTTGACTATACGGGGAATGAAGCAACCCCGAAGCCACGTTCTGCTCGATCTGGGCTGCGCAACAACTAACAACCCCTCCTACACGGGTTAATTCTAAACGGAAGGACCATATTGATTTGTTGGAGCTAAGTGGTGAGGTTAAGCAACGTAAAGTTTTTGGCGATGTTTCAAACTCAATGGGATCGGCAGGTGTCAATCAGGCATCTATTCGGGACCAATGAGTTGTTTATGCATGGAATGCTCGAGGATTGGAAACTTCTTGAGCAATTGATAAATTGCGTGATCTATTGCGCAACACATCCCCAAATTTGGTTTTTCTGCTAGAAACCAAATTATTTGGAGTTAAAGCCAGGGAGTTAGGAAGGAAGATGGGATTTGAGAATTGTATGGTGGTTGATAGTAAGGGGAAAAGTGGTGGTGTTATTTTACTTTGGCATGGTGATTGGGATGTTTAATTGCTAAGTTTTTCGAAATAGTACATTGACGTGCTTATTACTATGGTGAGTGGGTTATGTTGGAGATTTATCGGGTTTTACAGCGATCCCAATAGAAATAATAGGAAATACTCTTGGGAGCTACCTCGTAGTTTAAAGGGCATTTCCTTGTTGCCTTGGTGCGTGGATCGGGACTTTAATGCTACTTTTGTATGTGCATGAGAAATTGGGCGGTGCCGTGCAGGTCATGATTTTGCTGGCATGAAAGATTTCCACAATGTTATTAAATTATAGAGATACAACAGACAGAACATTTTTTCAGTATGGATGAAAATAAATTTTTTTAATACAACAATAATACGAAAAAAGTATTTGAATATATAAAATATCTTCAAATAGCAATGGAATATGCTCGATGAATTTCCATATCTTAAAAACTATACAATAATTTCGTTGTGAGTGTATCAAAAAAGAAATTCTTAGATCTATAAAAGTTTTATCAACATACAAACTACAAACTAATCAAAATTAGAATTCTTTGCAAAATACACTTTTGGTATAATATATTTTAGGAAATATACTCATCTTAATAATTTTTTGATGAGTACATTTTTAAAGTTTTAAATTAATTTAAATACAAAAATGTCATGATCACTTATCTCATCAAGGGTCCATATTCCGACTAGACAAGGGATATCAGATTTCTAGATACCTTGTCTATCGTGGCTCGACACTCTGCCTAGCCCTGTTTAGTGTCGAGCAGATTTCTAAACACTCAAATATACCTCTCCTTTTTTCCTGTCAAGTTTCTAGATATATTGTCTAGCCCTCGACACCTTTGTCTGGCGCAATTAGACACCATATCGTAGCGTAGCTTGACATAATGGCTAGTGCTAGACACTCAAATATACACTTTTTTTATTTTCTTAATCAAGTTTCTAGACACCTTATCTAGCTCTCAACACTCATGTCTGGCACATTCGACTTAAGGGTATATAAGTCTTTTTATATCATTTTTTTAAAAAAAAAATGTGTGCTTTATCTAAAAACTATTTTGAGTGGCATATTTTCTAAATCTCACTATTATATGGGTGTATTTCACATAATTTTCCCATCAAAATTTTAATTAAAAAAAAAGTAAGTATAAAGGATACAAGGCCATGGATGTAATCTACTTGAGAGAACCGATCTCGTCCATGATTTGGCCAATACAGATCATGACGAGTTGGCTTTGGGTCATACCAAGCATGGCACGAGGAACTGGGTCATGCCAGGCTATAATTTTTGGTACTATAAATTGGTACGACCTTGGGCACAAGCACAGTACAAGCACGACACGACCCAAAAATTACAAAAAGCATGATTCAAAGTATTTTAAAAAATATTTAGTTTTACTTTAACAATCTTAAAGACTTAAATGACAATTTTTTTTTTTATCTACTTAAATAACCAATTTTACATAGTAAAAAATTAACACTACTAATTACTAGTAGAAAATACCAAGTGCTAAATAAAAATTGACATTAAAATGGCTAAATCAATATTAAAAATTTTAAATATTTGTTCTCTTATAGAACATATACTAATTCACATAATTTGAACCAAAAAAAAACATTCCTTACTAAATAAAGATTTGAGAATATACAAATAACAATAGTTTTGGTATGTATCAATCTAATTAGAATGTATTCAACTCATTTTGACGTAAAAAAATAATATTCCCACCTAAGAACTTTGTTATATTATTTACATTTGAAAATTTTTTATGTCTTTTTTATTTTTGCTTATAAATAAACTCATTTTTCTTGTTCTTTATTTCAAAAATAGGTTTGCATTAGTGATTTTTAATTGAATATTTTATTTCTAAATAACTATGGGTATATTATATATTTTTGATATTGCTTTAAATTAAAATATAAAATTTTAATTAAATAATTTTTAAAAACTTCATAAAATATTAGCTACTACAACAATTTAATAGGTGGACCAAAGTTGAAAGCAAAGATACGCGAGTACATTGGACTCATTATGCACGACATGCTCAGAGTCTGGCATAAGCACGAGCACGAGCACAAGCTTGACATGAGTACGAGCACAACACGAGATGTGTCTATGCTTGTGAGTCGTGCTGAGCCTAGAGTTTTGAAACTTTGGCCAACACGAGCACGACATGATGTTTTTATGGGCCATGCTAAGCACGAAACAAAGCACGAGTAAGCCTATAAATCTACCGGCACAGCTCATTTGACATCTCTAGGTTATCATAATTTGAGTAGTTAGAAATAATAATAATACTAATAATAATAATAATAATAAATACTCATTATTTAGTGTTTT